>JZKD02S0100839.1:0-24234 GCA_000966675.3 Picea glauca
TGTTCAGATAGAGAAACAATTGAAACTCATTCCTACTCCCTTTCAGACTTCAACTCAAAACATGAAATCATATACACAGCATATAAAGCAAATGTATAACAGGAAGCAAACATTCCTGAGCATATGATTCAACATCAATACATAGAGAACAAACATGAAACCATGAATTTGAATCAAACTCTTTCTATTAATTCAAATATCTGTACATGGGTGTTCTTACACAACTCTCTTCTTCTTCTCTATGCTCTTCATACACTAATGTTGCTTCTCTTCCATAATGTTACAATACACAATGAAGGTGTCTATATCTTGTTTCCCTCTTGCGCTCTAAAACTGTCTAATCTACACATTCAATTATACCTACTTCCATTAACTAATTTAAATGCCTTCTACCTACTAAGGACGAGAGAAAATATCTCAAGGTCCATTTACATTATACAAGTGTGCTTCTTCTTAATGGCTTCATTTAAGATTGCGCAACAACTTCAAGGTAATCTCAAAATCTGTGTTGGGCGCTCTTCCAGCTGTCCATTGTCTCCGCTCTAGCTCACTTGAGATGCTCCTGCATCAATTGGCATCGATGGATATGGACCCTAGTAGACAACTAGAGTCTCGAAGACATAATATTTTACTAAATAGTGGCACCTCAAGATTCGAGCTCTATGGATGGCAGTAGGGGATCTGAACACTAAATTGTTTTAGAAGTATGCCAACTTTAGAAAGAGTTTCAATATTATTTGGTAATTACTCGAGGAAGACAGAGAAATGTTTGGGGATTCATTAATATAGCTTCTCTTGGGGTCAAACACTTTCGGTCATTTTTCCAGGACCACAATCAAAACAATATGGTTGATGTAATGTGTATATTATCACACTTCCCTAAAATGGTTAATGAAGAGGAAAATAAGGATTTTATCCATGAGTCTGAAAGGAGGATCTTAAGGAGGTCATCACATCTTTCAAGAAGGATAAGATCTTGGGCAAGGATGGCTAGACTATTGAGTTCTTTGAGCATTTTTTTCGATATTCTTGGGGATGATCTTCTTCAGTTCTATGAGAAAATTTGAGTTTTTGGTAAGATTTTGGGAAGTATTAACTAGACTTTAATCTCTCTTATCCCAAAGACATATTTTCCAATGTCTTTATGTAATGTTCCCAACTAGGTTGGATTGAAATTTAACATTATTACACCAAATTATTATGTTGCTAATCATTTTTTTAGATAGATTACTCAATAAGGAATATTTTCAAATAGATAGAAAATATTCATTACACAAAATTTAGAGAAGATAACCATGGCATATTATTATGGATGGAAAACTTCCTGAATCAATAGAATGACAACTAATGGCTATAATAACAGTTGCATAATACTAATAATCACACAAGCTATTGGTTGCTAGATAGTTATACAATCTATGGAAACCACACAAGAAACCTAGTATGATGCCAATCGATGAAGCCAAGGCTCTCCAAGCATTCTATTGCTCTAATATAATGAAGTTCATCCTATAGATGAACCTCTGACCCTTCATCATGATCTTCTCGATCTCGGTCTACTGCAAAACCCAATCTACAGGGGTCCCCGTGGGACGCCTACTAGGTGACTCACAAATCCTTGCAGGATGACCCTTACTCCACCCGCGGGGATGCCTCTACTCAGGGTTACGTAAAAACCTTTGAATGTCGATGGATCTAATGATTGAATTCCTCCTGAAACCTGTTGCAATGTCGTGCATCATCTGATATACTCCAATACCCTCCATAATGGAATCAAAGACTACAAAGAACTCTAAGGGGATTCCAGCTAAATCCCTCTCTTTGTCTATCTAGGGTGGGTATTGCACCACCGAAACTAAACCTGCAATGGAAGGGTTTTTCCCAAAACCCAAATGAAAAAGTTGGCTACAAGAGCACTCAATAATATATCAATTCATAATGACAAGGAGGTAGGCTAACCCTCTATTTATTATTTTTTCGATTCTTCTAGATCTTTCTTCTTTTGAACAAATCAAACCCTTACTTAATTCCCCTTCAATAAAATATAATTGTTTATTTTATTTAATATATCTTTAGGGTTTGATTCCTTGAATCCCATTTTCTTTATTGATTATAGCCTATGGGATTCATATAGGCTAATGACTCATCAATTGGAGGGGGACATCACAACCCTCCCTTCCCAAGATTGTTTGTCCTCAAGCAAATCTAGATTAGGGTGTTGCAAAATCTTCTCTCCTTTCCATGTAGCACATTTGGTAGGAAATCCTTTCCATGTGACCAAATAGTCTCGAATGACTATGATTCTCAGCCTCCATTCCCAGATGTTACAGCATGAATTTTTGGGAGTTAAGTGTAGAATGGACCAAAGGGAATAATGCACGACGGAAAATAAGGAAGACCAATGTGACAAAGGGCAAAGGAAGAAGCGTGTTGAGAATAAAGGAATTCAAAGAAAGGATAAATAACAACCACGTCAAAGGAAGTTGGAACGTGGGCAAGTGGAGTCCACTTAGGGTTAGGGTTTTTGTTAATGTAAGGGTTTTTACCCACTTTTTGTAGTATAAATAGAGGATGGATGAGGTAGACTGAGGTATATTTTTGGTCTTCTTGTTGAGAGAGAGAACTTACTTTTTAAGAACCCTTTCGAGTCTAAGTTTTGTATTGTTGAGAGTTGTGGAGATCAGATGGAGTCAATATTGAGATTTAACTGAGGGTCAAGTCGCAATATTTGGAGCTTGGTGCGGTGCTGGTCAACCTCGCCACTATTCACATATCCTATGATGAAATGCGCGCAACATTATTTTGATGAAGAAGAAGAAATAAGAAGAATATATGTGTGGACATATCCCCAGGGGGGGTGAACCACGGTAAAACCCTATGTTGCAATATGTCTGAATTCTTTTGTTATTTCTACAATTATGGATGAATGGTTAGATGGATACAAGTATTATGGCTTACTTACAACACGCACTAGAATATATATGTAGAATGAATATTATGAATGAATGAAATAGTAGATATGATGAATGGTATGATAGAATGCATGTTTAAGTAGAATAGAAGTAAAAATAACATCCCCAACCCATTCCATGATTGCATACATTTGCGTCCTGCAATCACCCATAAACCATCTAAGGTGAGACTGCACTATGCACTCTATGCGTGATGTAGCCTTTTGGTTTACCAAAAGGGTTGATGGTGAAAATGGTTTTGTTGGAGAACTAAGGTACAACTCGGGTCAGCCCATACATCCAACAAATGGTTATGTTGCTAACTGGAACTCAGAAGAACAACCATGAAGGGATTTGGTGAAGAATATGCAGTGGTAGAAAGGGATGTTCATGCCATGGAATCCTATGAAGCAAGAGACTAAAAGATGGTTGGAGACAAAGCAATTGGATTTCTCACAGAAAGATAATAAGGGTTCCAGGTATACACCGTGCCAGTATCTACAGAGGTATGTGTTTACTAATTTGCATGAAGCATATTTTTGTTATTTTCCAAAGTTATTATAGAACTGTTTATTAAGGTTGAAGGATACCCATCCGACTAATCTGATTAGGCAAGTAGAGTGGATTGATGAAAATATTGCGCGACTAGAAAGAATTAATAACAAATTCACATGCACTATGTATTTCTAGTTAGACAACATTGTTGTGGGGTTTATCATTGAGTTCTCATTAGATACAACAAATTCATATATTGTTGCAGAGCATGATTTCTTGAGGGGACTAAGAGGGAGGTACATTGGGTATCTTTACACGTCGATCAAGATATTACTATGTGATAAAGGTGTGATGACTATGGAATTAGATAGCTAGAGCACTTTGTGCGCATGGGGGAGTTGGGAGAAGCACTAAGGAAGATATAAGAAATGGAGAAGGCTCTGGAGAGAGGTGAGAAGAAGGAAGAAATGGATCCCATCACAATGGATGATTAATAGACCATGGAAATCATAAGGAATGAAGGTGCGATGCGCAATGAACGACCCTACCAGTATAGGATGAATAATAAGAAGAGGTAAGTAGCCAAGTGAGAGGGCTTGGACAACAATGAGGAAGAGGTAGAGGATCTTCATGCCACGTGGTATATTGAGGATATATTGTGCACCACATATGAGAGGAAAACCTGAGGTCATGGGTCTAGCGTAGAAGAAGGATCCCCATTCCAAATCTGAATTAGTGTGGAACCCACAACCCCATGTGCGACTAAGACATATGAAGAAGAAAAACAAGTTAACCAACAACTAATTAGTGGTAGAATAATTTTTACAAGATGTGGGTCCAGTAGTAGAAGTGTAAGTTCAACAAGTAGGAATCAAGTATCTACACCGCATGGAGGTGGTAGTTCAACAAATTTCACAATGGTAGGAAAAGATATAGAAAATAATTTCTTGATCTGTGAGAATATTTGGGAAGCAAATCAAATTACACATGAAGATACAAAGGTTTCGCAGTTGGAAATCACATTTAGAGATCATGCATTAGACTGGTACTTGGGTCTCACAACAAATAATCCAATGGGAATGCCTACAACTGTAGCAGAAGTGAAGAGGAATTTAATAAAAGAATTTCAGAAACCAAGCTTACAAGACTAGTTTAAGAATGAAATGATAGAGATTAAGCAGAAACCAAGAGAATCAGTCTGGGAAGTGGACTAGAAGTTCAAGAGGCTAAAAGGTAAGTTAAATTACATTATTATTGATACAAAGCATATAAATTTGTTTGTTAATTATTTTTTTCCACACTTGAAGTATCCTATGAGACAACAGTAATTCCAGATCCAAGCTGAGGCTCTGCAAGCAACAATAAAGTTAGAAGAAAATCAATACAAGCATACAAATCAAGTTGTGGAATAACTAAAACAAGATCTAAAGAACTTAACATTCTATTTGAATCATAATAAAGGAAAGGAGAAAAGAGAATATGTTTTGTGTACAATGTGCGGGACAGAAGGCCATCACAAGAATGAGTGTACATTATTTGCGCAGTATATTGGAGTGGGTATGCCAAACCCTTTAGCTTCAGGAGGACCATGGTGTGAGATTTGAAAAACACACATGCATGATCCATATCACTGCCCCCTGATGCAGGAATATCAAACAACACTAAAGAGTACATTTTGTAACTTGTGTAAGTCAGTTGGACATGAAGACAAGGACTGTAGAACCTTGGATATGATGAAATATGGGATTGGAGATACATACAGGGTGAAGGATGAACATATAACATGACAATATGCACAAAAACTGAAGTATAACAACACATATCAACCATAGTATAATCCCACGCAACAGTTTAAAGCACAACCACAATACAACAATGCACAACAGTATGGAGCACCACCGCAGAAGTGTGTAGCACCACTGCAATACAATAACACGGAGCCACAGTATAACCAAGGACCCCACTATAATAAACCGCGCGTAGATAATCAAGGAAATAGAGGAGGCTTGAGTGGAGGAGGTCATGGAGGAAGAGGATTTGGAGGAGGTCAAGGACCAATTGTTTGTCATAACTATCAGAAAGTAGGGCACTGTGCAAGAGACTATCCACAACCACCTGCAACATGTATGTATTATCGCGCAATAGACCATGAAACAAAATATTGTCAGACACTTTTGATAAAAATACAGAACAAGAGGAACAAAACTAATCAGAATGTGCAATGGATCGGGGTGGAAAATAGAGAAGAGGATGGGAAGAAGATTAACATAGTTACTAGAGGTGGATCTAATATAGGAGAAGATGCAGCCAAGAAGAAGCAAGATCAATACCAGTGGGTCAGGAAGAACACAACGCCTGAAAAGAAGTTTGATGAACACAAAGATAAAGAGATATTCAAAGAGGCTAGGAAGGAAATTCATAAAGAAAATATTGTGTCTACTTCAGGGACTAAACCAGAAGATGAGATACAAGTCTATCGCATGCCTTCATTATTTGATTAGACTAATCAAGAGAAATATTCATACCAAGTAAGTAACTTAAGAAAAATTTTGGGGTCATGTCTAAAATTGTTGAATGATAAAAATTCCCTACAAGTACTGTAGAATTTGTTAGAAAAATGTAATCCTGGGGAAGAAGGGGTAAAAAGAGTAAATCAGGTCTGTAAGAAGAGAAGAACAAGCAGAGAATTCAGATTGAATGCAAACATATGAGATTTCAATATGGGGGATATCATACTAGACTTAGGATCTGAACTCAATGTTATGCCAAAGAAGACTTGGGAATTTATGGGAGAACCTAAACTGGGATATTCACCTATTCCATTGAAGTTATAAAATTAGCACAGAGTAGTATCAATTGGAATATTGAAAGTGATTCCAGTAGATCTAGATGGTGTGCACACCATGGAAGACTTTGAAGTCAATGATATAGTAGATAACACTTCACCATATACAACTTTGTTGGGTCTAGATTGGGATTTTGATAACTAGACTATTATTAACTTAAAGAAAAGAAAGTTGATCTTTGAATTAGGAGAGTACAAAGTTATTTCTCCATTGGATCCCTTAGAAGGAGGAAGGTATGTGGAACCTGTGACGGACAATATTTTTACATAATATATCAATTGGTTATATAAAATAACCGCACGCGAAGGGGATTATATCAACCCAACTGTATATGGAATGCTCATTTGGAGGAATATTAGTTCTTGTGCTTCATACTCTAACACATGAATGAAAAAATGACAGCAACGACTACATGAATTATCTACCAAGATATGTGCCAAAATGACGCTCGCATTGAGATGGGTTGGTACATAGGTAAGAGAACCTCCTACTTTTTATGGTTTGAATGACTTAGAATATTTTTTGATGAAGTTTGAGGTAGAGGTTATGGAAAATAAGAGATTACCAACATTAGATATTTATTTAAAAGATACACCTAGAAGATGGTGTGGTAGACACAAGGCAAAGATCAACAATTGGTTTTAGTACAAAAGGTTACTACGCATCAGATTTGACGTAGAGTAGGAGAATAGATATGAGGAGAAATATGAGGGATTTGGAAAACCTCAAGAACATGTAGATAATTTCATGGTTCAATGGATATTAGTACCACTAGAATAATGGATACACCATTTTGTTCACACAGTATAAGGCATTCCGAAGAACTAGTACACAGAACAGGAAAAACCCAGAGAAACTGCTAACTGGGAAGAGATACAACAGAATTGTGTAGTTACATTTTCCTTTGAGAGTGAAATTCCAGAGATCTATACAACATTGAAAGTGGTAAGAGATAGCATATTTGAAGAACCAAAATTTGAAATAATCTCAGCATATCAGAAGCTAGATAGACAGATAGTTAAATAATTGCTACATTATTATCACGTCACAGAAGAAGAAGATCCAGCAGAAGATAATCCACGCAATATAAAAATCCCAGAAGTGGAAGGTGAAAGAGAAGTAGAAGGTCCCAAGATAGATTCATAATATTATGTTGCACCATTAAATATCAAGAAGGTCAATGATCCAAGTGGATATTGGTGGCCACCCACCTATTCCAACCGGCTCCTCGTGTCCGTTTTTTGTTCAGCACATTCTTTTGTACTAATTTGTAATTGTGAGTTCTACACTTCTAGGTCTTTCTTAATCCCCACACATCCTTCAGGTGGATATGGGTGGCCTCTTTCCTAATCCAATTGGCTTATTCTGTATATTTTCATGTCAGTACATATTGTTGTACTTCCAGGGCCGTTTTGGGGCCCTTAACATTGTTTTTTTGGCTTGCCACAGTCAAACTGTAGACAAAGTTAGAATTTGATGGCGGAATGTGTATTTCTATGAAATACCTTTCCAACGGGCTATCACACACCTAAAACAGAGGTCGTATGAAAACTTTATGACCCTTGGAAGTTGAGGTACCAAATTACACCAACTTATCCATAGGGCCCACATAACTTTTGGTGTTTCACCTTCTAGGGTTAGGTTTTTGGATGTCTAGGGTTTTGGAATTCATGAGTAATATTAAAAAGGCCTTTAGATCCTCATTGTATTCAGAGGGGTCTATGACTTAGAAAACCCTATCCGCAGACCCCAACGATCAAGAGCTCAAAAAGGTTTTCCCTTCCAGAAATAGATGAGAGTAGGGAATCTATTATGAGATAACCCAAGGAAATGAGAAAGTATTCTTGTAATTCTACTCCATATTAATAATCAAAGGCCTAGATGTTGGAAATTTAAAAAAAAAATAGAGGAAATTGCAAGTTGTGTGATTCTTTATGCAGTTAAAAAGTATTTTGAATATGAAACATGAAAAGGAAAGATTGAAAGTTTCATTTTGAATATGAAACAGGAAGTTTGAAAGTTTCATTGTGATGGAAGCATAACTAATATGTGATTAAAATTATAGAGAGAAAATCCATATGAAGAAGTTTAGGATATATTTTGGTAAAAAGTAGTTTTAAGGGTCGATCAATTTATGACCTTGAGTAGGAATTCACACTAATAATAACATGCATACAACTTCGTAAGTGTGTGTTATACATAAATCATGAGAAACTTAAATTGAATTGTTTTCTAAGTGGATTAAGGCTTTATTTCATGGATAAAAACAAGATCATGTACCTTAAAACCTAGTATAGAAATCCAAATACTATGTTCAAATGAAGTAAGGCATGGGAAAGATTTCCAAAAAAAATTGAAAAGATTGATAATAAGGAAAAGCAAAAGAAAAAATTGGAGGGTTATAAGCTTTCTTGATTCTTTCCAAATGATAATGTATTATATAGGCAAATAAACTAGCTCAAAATCGAACATAAATTACTAAAATAATTGGGAGAAATTTTGATGATCATCTTAATTGTCTACTTTTGTTCGTCCCTTCTTGTCTATTTTTCCTTCCATACTCCCCCAAATATTCCTTTTCATACTAGAAAAATTGTCACGGTTATCAATTTTTAGTAATTTCAATTTATTTAGTATTTGTTTGTATATTAATGTGTTTGGAATGATTATGAGATAAGTGATGGGATATTTGGGTTTCATGAGTAATTATGTCTATGATATTTTCATATGTTGAAAAATACTATTCCACATAATATACTATAATGTTAAAATTTGATAATATACTATACTGTCAAAATTTGTGTTGTAGAATACTATGTTGTCAAATTCTTTCCTAGAGAATGCTCTATTTTATATGGTTCACCTCTTTGTGAAATCATATGTGTGTTGTAGAATTCAAAACTTAATATTTTAAGGAATGGATTAGTAATGTGGAATATTTAGATTCTTTTCAAAATCATACAAGAAAAAAAATAAAAATCAAAGTGACTAAGAGTCTGGCTCTCACCACATGGCACAATAAGCACATTGGGATATAGTTCAAGGAAACCATGTAATAAATTTTCAAGCTACAAAACTCGAGGAAAATTGACCATTTAGATCAAAGTATTTATTATGGCTAAAAACATACAAATGACATATAAGTGATTGAGAGTGTGGCTCTCACCACATGGCACAGTAAGCACATTGAGATATAGTTCAAGTAAACCATGCAACAAGTTTTCAAGCTACAAAACTCAAGAAAATTGACCATTTAGATCAAAGTATTTATTATGGCCAAAAACATATAAATGATATGTAGGAATTCTGTTAAAGGAAGCCATGAATTCTTTAGGATATATTCTAGGGATTTCCTATGCTCATTTTATATGTATATGAATCATTTTATCCTAGGATAGGTTAGCCAGTAGAGCAAGCAAGAGATGAAACTAATTTTATTTTAATTGGTACTTTATAATTCTGAATTTTTAACTATTGTAAGATCATATTTATGTTTTAACTTGGTTGTTGTGAATAGTGTTTCATTTAGAAGGATTCAATGACTTGCTTGCTTCAAAATAAGGGACCACTTCGAAGTTGAAATTGATGGTTGAATCCGCTTTATTCATAGAGTAGATTACTTGCTATTTATTTTCTTAATTTTTGTAGCTTCTTTTTAATGTTTTGTAGTAAAATTTGTATCATTTTTATTTGATTCTATAACTACATTTTTTCATAAATTCATGGATTCTCTAGACACATGTTCCATGGTTGAATTATTTATTGTGTATTCATTATGTTGCTATATATTACTTGTGGATTTGTCTTTCAGCATGCCACGACCATGTTGTTGGTTGAGAAATCAATGTGTTGATTTGAACAACATGGTATAGAGTATATTTATTGTTTTCTAGAGAGTATATTTCCTACTTTGAGTGGTGTAAGAATCGTCTTCCAACATGCCATGACATGTGGTTGGATGAGGAGTCAATTTAATTTCTTTTTTTGGATTAGTTTTACTTTTTTCTAGTGTGTGATTTACTCTTTAGTAGCTAATTGTATTAATATTCTACAAAATTCATAGATTAAACAGAAAGCACATTTCAATAGCAATTGAAACCTTTGTGGTTGCTTATATAGTGCACATCACCTTACAAGTTTACACTCCCTATTTTATCATTTAAATATAACTCAGGAGATTTAGTATTCCATATATTGTTGTAATTATATAGCTCACCTCAATTTATGACATGTTTCAATTGAAATCATCAGGGGAATTATGTTAGAAACTACCTAGAGAATGAAAGAAAAGATCATTTTTTTCCCAACATTCAAAGCAATACAAACAAATTCAATGAACCCTACATGTCATGGGATCATGGAGAACAATGAGAAATTTCATCAATTGATCTAGGGTAGTGATCTTAGCATAAACAAAATATCCACAAAAATGGATGCAATGATTTTATCTTGCATACACTATCAACTAGTTATGGAATTATTTTTTTATAAATGTAACACTAATAACAAATAAAAGAATGGATCCATACAATAATATAGACAATTGGTGCAAGTATTTGGGAGTAATTTCAACTTTGTGTTATCATTAAGAAAATAAATTTGTAATACAATAATATGTACCACATGAAATCAATCCTAAAACAATAGTCTTTCTACCTAGAGAAGTCAACCAAACTAATGAGCTACCATAGAGGAAGTACTTGCAATATAGTTCAAATTATTATGGGCATGGTGAATAGTACAATGGGAAAGGTCTAGCCTTGAAGGTGAGTGGGTTCCTCAAACTCCTTATGTGCATTCTATATCCATCATGAGCTCAAAATCATTATCAATGTCTGTGATAAATGGCTCATCAATTTATGGGGTTATGATTCAACTTTAATTTACTATATATGTCACCCTAATCAATTCTTCACTAGGTTCTATATGGATGTGGGGTTCCTTAGACAACTTAATATAATTTTCCATTGAATTAGAATGCAATCCATGGCTCATCTAATTGTGTGGTTGTTCATGTTGCTTAATTTTTGGATGGGAAATCAATAGGGGGGCGATTGAAGTAAGCATGCTAGTGATTCTCAATCTTCCTCACCTTTCCCCATGGTGGGTTCGAAACTCTCTTCATATATGAAGATAGATCATAGAATTCACAAAGTGTTTAATGGACACCATAATTTTAAATTGTTTGATGGAATTCCTACCTACAAATTGCTTCTCAAAATGATTGTAGATAGGATTTAATTTTTTGTGAATCCTCTTACTACGAAAAACCTATCCCTATAGATGAAATATATAAAATTCATTTCCAAATAAAAGTGTAATGTGAACCATAAGAGGGGATCCCACAAGATCATCAATGGATATTATACATGGGAAAACATCTAAAATATATTTTATGATAACAGATTATGTTATCAATAAGGATACCATAATGACTATGGTGTTGTTCCTTCTTGGTGCAACCCTAGGCACTAACACACTCTCCTCATATAATTATCACTACTTCTATGATGCAATGAAATCCAACCCTTCCTTCTCTACAAAAACAAATAAACCTCACAACAATTCCTTTATAGTGGATAAATTGAAGGATATCCTAATTTTATAAGTGATAGAACCACATGTTTATTCTTACAACATACTATATGAAAGGCATGCCTCAATTTTTCATTTCAATAGGATTTGGTGATATGTAACAATGTTTCATGAGTGGATGGATCATGCACAAACTCCAAATTATGACTTACCCTCTATTCCAAGGGGTTTTTGTTTTCTATGTCTAAATCCTAGAAGACCGTTAATTTGATTTTGAAGAGGGGCCTTGATTTTGGGTAAGGATGGTCTCTCTATACAACCATGGTTCCAAAAATTTGATCCAACCACTATGATATTCACAAAAACTTTGTTCTATGTAATATTTTCAAATCTCCCTATTCACATGTATGGCATTATCATTTTCTCAAATCGATTGGAAACACCTTGGGTCAATTTATTAAGCTAGACATTAATCATATTATACAAGGTCTCTTTACCTTTGCTCGTATTTCTAAGGATCTTGATTTCAACAAAGGTTTTACCAGAAAAAAAATGGTTATAGAATGGAAGGAAATCAATTAGACCCAAATACTAAACTACGAGAACACAACATTTAGATGTAAAACATGTCAACAAATAAGACACCTCAAGGAAGCATGCCCATCTTCTCATTTATATCCAAGATAAATAATAATAATAATAACAATAAATAAATAGTAGTAAAACGAGAGGATATAAATTGTTTTAGAGAAAATCATATGGACCAACCCATAAACAACATACAAAACATGGAAAACATCAATAGAGAACATGATCTGGCTAGAACTAGAGGAGTTGAATTAGGTTCCCTAACCTCCCTGTGAGAGTGGCATGGAGGAATAAAATTCCAAGTAGTGCTACCCCCTCCATGAAAATAGACCTAATAGAAAATATTTCTAGGGGGTTAAAGCACCCATTGTGAATCAAATAATTGAAATGTAGAGAAAGAGGTAGATTTAATACATAACACAGACACTTCATAGAAATTGGTTCCTTCCAGTCAACTAACATCCATTAACTCTCCACCAACCTAGGAGAATTTTGCTACGTGGATTAATGTTAGAAATAAAAAAGGGAAAAGACATTGAAAATACATTGTCCTATGCAAATTCATACCAAGTGAAAATGTAACTTCTTATATTATTATTGTAAACCAATCAAGCCTGGAGTGCAAAAGTAATATTTTCCCTATCAAAAAAATTGTGGACCGAAAAATACCCTTTGAGCAGATTCAACCATTTATCTACAACATCAACAACTATCAATCCTTCAAATAATGGAATATCAAAATTTATCTGTACCTTGAAGGGGGTTGCATGGACGCTTGATGAAAATGCTTCTCCTATTGGTAGCCATTGAAGGATCCGCACAAAGTTGTCCATCATTTCGATCCTTCGTCATGCAAGGGATTCCCCAAGCAACATTTTAAAAGGATCTCCTACTCCATCATCTTTCTTTTTGTCTCCCATGGGTTGTTGTCGAGCTCGGCATGGTCGATATTTCAACGGATCGATTGGTTCGAGTCCCAACTTATTGTACCCAGATCTTGTCAGGGACATGCACGAAGAAAAATAAATGAAGAGTAGACCACTATTATACCACTAATCCAGATTTAGGTGTGAAACAAACTCATTAACAAACTGAATACAATAAACACAGAGATATGAAGAGAAACAAAAATATCCAGTGAACAATATCTTGTATTGAATAAATGAAATAGGTTGAAACTATAAAACTGTAGAACTGGAACACTTGCTCGAATGGTGGTAGTTATCTCTAAGAAGAGATGTGGCCACTACATGCATCTATCCAAGAAGAATGATTACAATGAGGCTCCAGAGGCATTTTTAACATTACTCATGAATTCCAAAACCTTATACATCCAAAAACTTAACCCTAGGAGATGAAACGCCAAAAATTATGTGGGCCCCTATGGGTAAGTTGGTACCTTAACTTCAAAGGGTCCTAAATTTTGCATACGACCTCCGTTTTAGGCACATGATTTCCTGTTGGAAAGGTATTTTTGAGAAATACACATTACGCCGTCAAACTCTGACTCTGCCTACCATTTGAATATGGCAAGACAAACAAATATTGTTTAGGGCCCCAACATAGCCCTAGAAGTACAACAAGATGTGATGACATGAAAACATACAAAAAAATCCAGTTGGATTAAGTGGGAGGCCACCAGTATCCACCTACAAGATGTGTAGGGATTCATAGGACCTCGAAAGTGTAGAACCCACAATTACAAATAAGTAAAGAAGAACATGTTGAACTAAAAACTATCAAGAGGAGCCACTTGGAATAGGTGGGTGGACACCAATATTCAACCGGATCAATCCTCCCCACTTAGGAATAAATGGTCTCCATTGTGTTGAGTTCCCCCATCAGGTGAGGAAAATTCTGCTGAATTTGGCTCCGAGAGAGCCACTTTCCTTGGTGGAGGATTTTCCCTACCTTGAAAACCTGATAAAGTTGGATCATCTACTAGCGAGTGCCCTTGATCTGTGTGTCCACTATATGATCAGTGGATTCTTGTTCCATGCGGTCAGGGTTTATCTCTATTGGTTTCAGTTGTTCTGTTATCTATGAGGTGTCCAATAATGGTGGAAAATATGGTCAAAGGAGGTCCACATTAAACATTGGGTGCAATCCAAGGAAGGGTTGAGTGTTGAGCTTGGTGATGGTGTAAGGACCATAGTGAAGTGGGCAGAGATTTCGATGGGGCCTTGTAAGACACTCCTTCTGCAAATGTAACAAAACCTTGTCTCCAACATTAAACTGGTGCGGTACCCTATGTTGATAATGGCGCTTCTTGTACTTAGCATTGGATTTTTTCAAAATCTCACGGAGCTATTGGCGGATGTGTTGAATCCTCTCAATGAATTTGGTGGCTTTGTCGGTCTCAGACTGAACATGGGAAGAGTCTATCTGTGTGGTTACAAGAGGTAGTGCAACATCAATGGGACCAAAGGCTTGGATCCCAGTCCCACCTGAAATGGGCTATGGTCGGTGGAGCTATGGAGAGCCATGTTGTAATTGTGTTGAATATAGAGATTCTCATGCCATGTACCCATATGATTAGATTTGTACATGCGTAGTATGCGCACAATCATATAATTGATGACCTTTGTTTGGTCATCTGTTTGGGGGTGGAAAGTAGTGGATTTAGTGAGTTGGGTGTCCAACAATGACCAAAGACTCACCCTAAATGTGTTGAGGAACATGTTGTCCCGGTTGGAGATGATGGTCTCTGGTATCCCAAACTATACCCACACTCGTTTGAAAAAAATATTGGTAGTATCTTCCGTTGTGATGGTCTTATTGCAGGTTATGAGGATGGCCATATTCGAAAACCGATCAACGACCACAAATACACATATCTGGACGGAAGGACAGACATGTGATCCATCGAGATAGATTCCAAAGGCTTATTGGGGGTAGGAAGAGGGGTGTATAATCCTTTATTCTTGATGGTTGGATTGTAAATGGCACAGGCAATGAAAGATCTGATATACTTGTTGACGTCCTATCGAAGTTTTGTCCAATAAAAATGTTTATGGAGAACATACACAATTTTCTCCATGCCAAAATGTCCTTCCATACAACTGTAGTGGGCTTCCCAAATCACATTTTCATGCTCACTTGAAGGAAAACAGAGATGGCCCAGATGGAGTAACAACATGTCCTGAATGTGAAATCAATGACAATCTCGCCTATACCCAAGACCTGATAGGTGGTGTCAAATTCCAAAACTTGATGATAAATTTGGGGCCACTAAGATGCCTCATGTCCATAGGAATGGAGCATAGTGGTGAGTGAAGCCACAGGAGGTCAACCGAGGTAGTCAGTGACATGATTTTTTCTCCCTATCTTATACTTGATGTTGATATGGAACTGTTGCAGGTAGGTGGACCACTTCTGATGGTGGTTGTTTTGCAACTTCCCCTATGTCTGTATGAAACGTAGAGGCTTGTTATCAATGTGGATGATCATCTCCTTTCCCAGAATGTAATGTTTCCATTGACGACATGCTTGTACAATGGAATCCATTTCCTTATTATAGGTGGGGTATTTCCGGACAGTATCTGAGAGTGTCTCACTATGTTATACCATCGGATGATCATATTGAGTGAGAAATGTGCCTACAACATATTCATATGCATCAGTCTCAATATTGAACGATTGTTGCAGATCGAGAAAGGAGAGTACTAGAGATGAGCATAAGGGATGCTTTAGATCATCAAATGCTCGTTGTTGTTCCTTCCCCCACACGAACTTTTCCCTTCCACCACCCTTGGTCACATGGATGAGGGCCCATGAAATATGGGAGAATCCCAAAATGAACCGTTGGTATAAGTTGGCCAGTCCCAAGAAGCTTCAAAGCTCGGTTAGTGTGATCGGGGCTGGCCAGTCACGGATGACTTAGATCTTATAGGGATCAACATGTACCCCATTCTCATCAACAATGTATCCCAAGTATTGGACCTTGTTCATGCCAAAGGAACATTTTTCCAATTTGGCATATATCTTGTGCTTCTGCATTTGCTCCTCCACAGTTCTATTGAAGATGAGGATGTCATCCAAATACACCACCACAAAATATTTGGTGAAGGGTCTCAATACATCATTGATCAACCTCATGAAAGTGGTTGGTGCATTTTTTAAGCCAAAGGGAATGACCAACCATCTAAAGAGACCTTCTTTAGATTTCAAAGTTGTCTTCCATAAATCAGTTGGTTTGATGTGAACCTAGTGGTAGCCAAATTTTAGGTCAATATTGTTGAATAACTTTTCCCCCTTGAGTTGGTTAAGAAGGTCATCAATCCTAGGAATTGGGTAATGGTTTCTGACTATGATTTTGTTTAATTCTTTGTAATCAATGTAGAGTCGCCAGGTCTCGTCCTTCTTCTACACCAATACAATTGGGCTTTCGCAAGGGGAGGAGTTGGGTTTGATGTGCCCCTTTTTAATAAGCTCTTGGATCTAACGTTTGATTTCATCATTTTCCATCAGCGAGCGACGATAGAATGGACCATTAGGAAGAGGTCCACCAAGGGTTAGATCAATTGAATGCTTGACTTAGCAGTGCATCAGTACCCTGGTGGGTGAGGATAAGATGTATATGTATTCTTCTATGATCCCATCCACTTGCTTATGGTGCAAAGAGAGGCTCAGTGTAGAGGCCACGTATGTGGCAATGACATTCATCTTACTGTGAGAAAGGATCACAAAGAAGACAAACTTCTCGGTCTGTGAAATGACCTTACTGCATTGCTTAGAAAATATTAAATAAATAGTGGTAGGCGGTGCTACCTTTGGTATCCTGTACAATTGTCTACCCAAAGTAAGAATAACACTATGGGGTCTAGACTGATACACATCATGACGCTTCCACAAATATGGTTGTCATAAAAGAACACCACAAACTTCAATGGGAGAAATATCTCACAATACATCATCTTTGAAAGGCTTGATGTCGTAGGGCAGACGACATTTTTGGCTGACACAAAGATCTCTTCCTTGGTGAAGCTAACCAATGGTGTAGGGTTGCGGGTGCGGTGTAGTTGGCAGGTCCAACCGCTTGATGACCTCTGTTGATATCATATATGACTGTCACTATCGATAATGAAATGAAGTAGAGCCCCCTTTACCCACATATGTGAGTGAAAGAGGCGTTCATATTCCTCTGGCTCTTTTGGTTCGCTTGGCTGGACTTTGGTGGTAGCAATAGTGGCACTAGGTTCAACATCAATAATTTGCTTCCCTCCTTATAGATTTGATTCGGAATCAGAATCGGCCTCTGACTCGGAAGCCTTCATCTTGACCACGAGTGACTACTTGGAGTGACATTCTTTAGTGTTGTGACAAGGGATTTTATGGTATTCACACCATTTTCTCATGTCCTTCTTTGTCTTCTTAGTGCCCTTCTTCTGTTGCATCTTGGACTGGTTGTCCCGAGAGTTTCCATATTTTATCTTTCCCTTGATGTGTGGGTTGGGTCCGCCTTTTCCTTGCTTTGGCTATGAGGAGTTTGCAGATCCAAACTCTCGCCTCTTCTGCTTAAATTTATGCTCGATCTTGACATCATATCTATAAGTCGTACCCAATGAGGTGGTGTCGATAAACTCCATTTATATTTGAATGTATATATCATGCAAACATTCGTGATATTTGAGCACCAGATGTTTCTCAAAGTATTTGATACCCAATTTAATGCACAGGGTATGGAAAATATTAGTGAAATATGGTACTTTATGGTCCCTTTCTTGACGCAGGGTAGTCCATCTGGTGTACTGGTCCTTGTAGCTTCCAATAGGGTAGTATTATTATCTAATGGCATCTCGAAAGGAATCCCATGTAGGGGAAACCAAAAATATTGCAGATTCCTCTATGGACCTTTTCTCAGAGTAAGTGTCCCACCATTTTTTAACATGGGGATGACCTTGAGGAGTGAAAAAGTAATATTTTCCCTATCGAAAAAATTGTGGACCGAAAAATACCCTTTGAGCAGATTCAACCATTTATCTACAACATTTGCATCTATCAGTCCTTCAAACAATAGAATAACAAAATTTACCTATACCTTGAAGGGGGTTTCATGGCCTCTTGATGAAGATGCTTCTCCTATTGGCAGCCACCGAAGGCTCTGCGCAAATTTTCCCATCATTTCATTCCTTTGTTCTGCAAGGTCTTACTCAAGAAACATTTTAAAAGGATATCCTACTCCATCATATTTATTTTCATCTCCCATGGGTTGTTGTCGAGATCAGAATCACCAATATTACAATGGCTCGATTGGTTCGATTCCCAACTTCTTGTACCCAGATCTTGTCAGGGACATGCACGAAGAAAAATAAATGACAAGAAAAATGATCTAGTACCACTGATCCGGATTTAGGAGAGAAACAAACTGATTAACTATCTGAATACAATAAACACAGAGATATGAAGAGAAACAAAGATATCCAGTGACCAATATCTTCTATTGAATAAATGAAATAGGGTGAAACTATAAAACTACATAACTGAAACACTTGCTCAAATGGTGGTAGCTATCTCTGAGAAGAGATGTAACTGTTATGTGCATCCTTCTGAGCATAATGATTACAATAAGGCTCCATAATGCTTTTTAACATTACTTGTGAATTCCAAAACCCTAGACATCCAAAAACCTAACCCTATGAGATGAAACATCAAAGGTTATATGGGCCCCTATGGGTAAGTTGGTACCTCAACTTCTCAGAGTCATAACGTTTGCATACGACCATCATTTTAGGCCCATGATATCCCATTGGAAAGGTCTTTTCGAGAACTACACATTACACCATCAAACTCTAATTCCATCTACAGTTTGACTATGGAGATCCAAAAAAACATTGTTTAGGGCCCCAACATGGCCCTGGAAGTACAACAAGATGTGTTGACATGAAAACATACAAAATAATCCAGTTGGATTAAGTGGGAGGCCACTAGTATCCACCTAGAAGATGTGTAGGGCTTCAGATAGCCTTGGAAGTGTAGAACCCACAATTACAAAGAAGTACAGAAGAATGTGTTGAATTAAAAATTGTTAAGAGTAGCCAGTTGGAATAGGTGGGTGGCCACCAATATCCACCTGGATCAAGTCCTCACCTTGGACTCTAAAAATTTCAATTTTACACTAACTTCTACAATGAATAGATTCTTCGTCATCTCTATCCATAATGAATGTCTTTTCAAGATTTAGAAAATCTATTTTTAATACTAGATGAACTCGCATGCATGCTAATAGGTAGACAACTTAAATGTTTTCTCTCTAATTTGTTCAATGATAGTATAAGGGTCATATCTAATAGGTTTTTTCATCTTTTCTCCGTCTTTAAAGAGCTAGTTTTGAAGGTAAACCAAAAATATTCTTATATGAAAAATTAATGGTGTATGTGATGTTGACCATGTGAACCTTGTTCTTTTTCTAACTATAATACAAATTCTCTCAATCTTGATCATAAAAAATTTAGATATGGTATTTAAATATTATGGTCTACCCATGTGGTGTAGCTTCCCTCCCTATCATTTCCTTGAGTATAAGACCCAAAATGGCTAATGGATCCTTCAATAAAAATCCAAGGCACACCTAAAAACATTAAATTCCCATTAACTTTTCCACACATACGAGATGTTGCAATATGATCATGGATTTGGATGTTTATGATTAAAAATGTGAAATAATTGAACTATGGTGCAATTTGATACATTTTTCTAACCATTTTTCCAACGATGGAAAGCAATACTCAATTTAAGCTTGGTGACCATCAATTCCCACAATGATTTCCAAAAGAAACTTTGAAATCTATTGTGACATTCATAGATGATTGATGACACTAAGGAAAAATGCACCCATGTCTTCATAAAGAACAATTATGTTTCTTGTTTCACTAAAACCATTTTTTTTTGCATGATATCATCATCAAATCTATTGTGACAATCATAGATGATTGATGGCACTAAGGCAAAGTGCACCCATTTCTTCATAAAAAACAATTGTGTTTATTGTTTCACTAAAACCATTTTTTTTTATATGATATCATCATCAATGTATTATTGAAGTCATATGTAACTACCATAAGATATTCATATCCCATACTAGTTTTCAATAGACCTCAAAGGAGATAAAATGAAATGGATTGCCATGGTCATGTCAATACAAGAAGAAGAAGGTTTTTATTTAGCTCCTTATTTATTGGTGTTGATATCCTATAGACAAAGCAACTCATCACTAATTTTCCACCATCTACGCCATCTTTGATGATCTAGTAAAAATACCTCTACAAATTAGTAGTCATCTTCTCCTCTAAAATGTGTTTGAATATTTTGGAATAATATACTTAGAACAATAGTTATAGTTCTTGATATCTTTAAGGAACATGAAAATCATTCAATTTGCATAAAAAAAAAAATTCAAACCATAACCATGGAATGCATCATATTTCAAGGTATGTACATTTTGTTCATAGGATTACATATATGTATGTGGGGTTTTGTTGCACCCCAAAGTATGTTCATTAGTAGGAACTTGAATTTTACAAAATGTATCTAGTGAATTCCACTTTGATACTTGAATAATACTACTCTCTTAAGACCTCTCTTATGTTCAAATGAGCCATCGATGCATTGAACTCATTTATGTAGTCATTACCTAATTATGGTGGTGTAGTTGTTGCCAATTTATTCATTAGTCTTTTGATACCTTAGCGTGTAGAACTTGGTCATGCATTTATGCATTTCTTACATGAAGTTGCCCCACATAATGATAAATTTTCCATTCTCTTTTGAATATTGGTTGTGGAATTCCAACCCAACCTCCAACCTTAGTGATTAGAGACATTTTCATAATTGTAAGTTTTATCTTCTTTGTGTCACTGAAATTGTTAACTTCAATGCTTTATAGTATACTAAACCACTCATTTAGTTTATTTACATCGATTATTACTGTGAACATAAGAATATTATAATCAATGTTCACCTTCAATGGATTTATTATCAAAGGTGTCTAATATATGTTATGCATAGTTTGGAGCATGAAACTAAGCAATAGGTCTATAAATTGGTTGCAGGTTTCCTCTCATTACGAAGGGCCTCATTAATCATAGACTATATATCTCTTGAATTAGGTTAGAAGAGTGGTTAGATTTAGTGTTAAGTCATTAGATCATTTTGGGTGTGTTCGAAGGTTGGTAATGGAAGTTGGTTTGGCCTCATGCTTTTGATAACCACATATGGTTTAGGTTAGTATTTAACTTGAATAGATAATAAATTTGGTTCAATCACTCATAATGACAAATGAAGGTGTAGAATAGAGTGTCACACTATCACATTAATGATAGGATTGATAATACATTTAGTTAGAAAGCACACAATCCTTCCATCTACATGAAATGTGAATTGATTGGAAAATATGACTTGGATCACACTATAGAAAAGTGACAACTAGTTACAATGAAATGGCATTGGAAGATTGTTGTAGGGCCTAAACATTAATGTGGTCATAGAAAAAATTACAAATTGATCAAGCAAGGGATGAAATGTGTAGTAATTGGGAAAAAACTAATGTCTTTAAAAATATGCATGTTATACAATGGGGAATGTAACACTTAATCCCACTTTGTAGAAAAAATTAACAAAATTGAGAAGATATGAATTTATCAACTCAACAGTAGACCATTAAACTAATTAGACATCCATTTCAAAATGAAAACACCTTGAAGGCCCAAATGGGTTGCTCATTTTTGTATGATCTATTGTTGGTACAAATTAATAGTACAAAATCTAAGCAGAGATCATTATGTTGTAAGGAAGAATTATGTGCTCAATTCGCCTATGGGAACAACTCTAGTGTAGATCTCACAAAGTTACAAAGGGATTGCAAAATATAAACCTATTGTATAAGACATTTTTCAACTACATGATGGTGATGATGTTTAGCATCCATTGAGACCAAATTTTCTCTATGAGACCTTAAGAAAGTTAATGAATTATTTGCTTTGCTTTAGAATTTTATTTATGTGCTCGAAAAGATTTTAGAAAAGATTTCATAAATCACCATAGTTTTGATGAGATAAAAGGTTAGGAACATCGATATTGTAACAAATATTTTGAAATTATGATCTAATGTGGGTATACACAGGTTGCGGGACATATGATTACATATCTATATGAGAAACAAATTATCAAATAGTTATTTAAGGTGATTCCTAGTGGTTTACCTTATGCAAAATGAATGGAAATGATTGTTGCACACATCATGTGTTAACTTGAACCACTTTTATTACTAGATTTTGATGTGGTGCATTGACTTGTCACTAAGTAGCACAAGGAGTTGGCTACTAAGTTGTTTCCAAAAAGATTTGGTGTTATTGTTGAAAGGTTAGCATGGCAAAGGTTTGGTGTTTCTCACATGCAACATGTGCCTAGTGTGACAATGGATTGACGTTGATTGTATATGTCAATTTTAGTGCAATAGGTATTGTATAATTCTTGGTATATGTTTTTGTGGTGTTGTAAGCTATAGCAATTTGTATAATTCTTGGTATATGTTTTTGTGGTGTTGTAAGCTATAGCAATGGATTGACCTTGATTGTATATGCCAATTTTAGTGCAATAGGTATTGTATAATTCTTGGTATATGTTTTTGTGGTGTTGTAAGCTATAGCAATGGATTGACCTTGATTGTATATGCCAATTTTAGTGCAATAGGTATTGTATAATTCTTAGTATATGTTTTTGTGGTGTTGTAAGCTATAGCAATTTGTATAATTCTTGGTATATGTTTTTGTGGTGTTGTAAGCTATAGCGATGATTTGGTTGTAGGGTAACAAATCATGAATGCATATAAAATTATTTAATAATCAAAAGTTATATTTAAAAATATGTAAATTTACTAGGTAAGTTTAAAAGTAGATGTGTTAAGTTGTATTATTAATAAACTTTATGAATGCATATAAAATTATTTAATAATAAAAAATTATATTTAAAAAGATGTAAATTTACTAGGTAAGTTAAAAGTAGATGTGTTAAGTTGTAATATTAATAAACTTTAAAGTCACTGAAAAATATTAAAAAAAACTATAACACTTATGAAATTTTATAATATAATAAATCATCATAAATTTAATATAATTCTCAATTTTTTAAATCTCTAAATTATGATATTTATTTTTATTTTGATGTATTTTTATAAATATATGATTTACAATTTTATTTAAGATAAGATTAAAGTACAATTTGATCAATTTATTTAAGATAAGATTAAAGTACAACTTGAGTGGGTCTAATGGTTAAGAACATGTGTTTCCTTCTAAAAGTCACAGGTTTGAGGGGGTAGGTTATGTACGTCTCCTTAGACTTTAGCACTCAAGGTCCATTGTCCCACAAACATGGGTTCTCATACATCAATTTGGTGTTTGTCTTGACTAGGACCTTAAAATTATATTATTATTATTATTATTATTATTATATGGACTTTTTTAAAATCTTATTCAACTTTATTCTTTATAAAAGAAATGGAGGATTGATCTTAATGATTTTTAATAATTTATGTTCCTATGAAAATGCAACCGATCTCATACACCAATTTGATGTTTGACTTAACAAGTTAGCATTCACTAAACAAGGGGAACTCATACACCAATTTTGTGTTTGGCAATCTTAAAATTATTTTATTATTATTATTGTATATATCAACTTTTTTAAAGTCGTATTCAACTTTATGCTTTATAAAAGAGATAAAAAATTGATCTTAATATTTTAAAATCATTTTTGTTTTTTATAAAAATGCAATCGGTTTCATACACCAATTTAATGATGCTTTTGAGTGGGACATTAAA
>JZKD02S0100872.1:0-13742 GCA_000966675.3 Picea glauca
ATTGTGATGAAACACTACACGTATTGCTGGACAACACTGTCATCGCTGCGCAATTGATGGCGGAAAAATCTGCACAGTGATTTCGCATGACAGATCTCCATGTAGAGGTTGCGCGTGTGAATCCAGTTGGCTACAGAGAATGGGATCATCCAATTTTTCTGTAGCTTCTTTGTTGAAAGTCACCTGCAATTTTAAGGCCCTATTTGTCCTTCTCAATGACAAGATTTGTCTTTTCAAATTCTTCATTTGTCTCAACACAGGCCCATTTCTTTTCAATTTTAATTGAGCACTGAAGAGAGTTGCACATGCATTATCAATAGCTAGTCTGCATTCCTTGAAATGTTCCATTATTCTTTCCTCTGACATCCCCTTTTCCTCCCTAAGCTCAATGATTACATCTTGGGCCTCTCTGAGCTCTTTTTAAGCCAATTTATATTCTTTTCTCTTGTTGTTGGTGAGGTAGAAGATAACTGACCTGCTTGACTCTGTGATGCTGGTGTTTCAATAATTTTTCTGCCAACTTCCTTCTCAATTCTCTTTTTTCTTGATAAAATTGGGCCATGACGTGTTTGTTGTTTCACTTCCTGAGTATTTTCATTTTCCTCACCTAACTCCACCTTCTTTTCATCAATTCCCTAGTTTTCACATTCAACAAGATCTAGTTGAACTGTGGGTATGGAAATCTCCTGGCAGAGGACCTGGTACATGGTTTATTGGGAGCTTGGATCTCCTCAGTTTTATCAGTAAATCTTGACCTACTTTTCTTCTGGGATGTTGGCTAATTGAATGATGAGTCTTCCATTTCTTTCCCTTTTCTCCTTTCAGTAACATCTCCCCGTCTCACCTATGAACTATGAAGTGTTGATTTCTCAACAGATAGAGGAATGTCTCCTTTAGGGTCTTTGGGAATGTTATCCAAAAACATAAAAGTATTCCAGTCCTTGTTCAAATTTATCAAATCTTCAACCAAAAACATTTTAATTAATGAAAAATGGAATAAGTTGTTCCCTAGATGATAATCTTTGGCCTAGACACTGTCTGCCATATTTCCTAGGATTTGACACAAGAAGAAAGGTAAGTTTAAGGGATTTTCCCCTGTGAAATGCATCAGTAACTTGATGTGGTATGGATGCACCTTGTCAAATCTTCCTTCACAGGTGAAGTATTTTCTGATTATCTTCAAAAGTTTCTCAAAAGGCTCCAGGAGATACTCGCTTGGAATGCCTGCTCCAACTTTCCAATTTTGATATTCAGGCTTGATGAAATCCATATAACATGAAGTGTCTAAAGGCATACATATAAACCATTTTTCTCCCAACAGAGGGATCTCCGTCGTAGCTGACATAGTTTCCGTTGTCACTTGGAAAGTGATTACCGCAATTGTTGCACTGACACTAGTAAAATTGAGGATGAACTACTCAGTTAGTTGTGCATTATATCCTTGAATCCTTTCACAGAAACACATACATACGGCTTGTTCAAAAGACACCTTGATCGTCGGGTCTACATTTATTAACTTTAAATCCTGAGGTTCAAGCCTCACAACCCTACCACTTCTTGCATTCTTTCTTTTGATTTGCGAAGTTTCCATGGTGTTGGTATATGTTAATTTCAAGCGCACAACAATAAATTGTAATACCCTCTTTGCACAATGAATAAGAATGATGAACTTTGCAGAAGGTACAAGAAAAGGTAGCAACAAGAATCTTTGCGCGACAAATAGATCAGTAGCATAAAATTCAGTGCAATGAGAAATTCGACGCAACAATAAAGTGCGACGGAAAAAATTGGCGCAATGAAAAACTCAACGCGTCAGCAAACAACAATGTGAGACTTGGCACAATGAAAATCTCAATGCAACAATAGGTAATTCATAAGGAAGAAGGATGACTGTGAGAAGAAACAATTCATTCCAAAAATCTAGTTTGTAACGGGCTCCAAGAAAACTTTTTAACAATGGTTGAAATCAATGGAGGAGACACAACAAAATCAAAATAGCATACTTACGTAACGACTGACAACAAATAGTTTTTACGCAGCGAAGGGCTTCATAGCTTGCTGAAAAAACTATGGACAATGCACAAATTCTGAAACTGATGGAGAAGCATGAAGGGTGACCAATATTTATGCTTGAACGGATAAGAAATGAAATCATGGACAAGGATGGTAAATCCATAGTGGCGAGAAGTTCGAAAGTAGGTTAAATATTTGCGCAGTGAACTCGTGAAACGGGTACACTTCTGAAGTGTGCAAAGTACAAACGATAGGAGTGCCATGATTGTTCACTTTTCTGACTTCATGATTAGGTAATGACGTTCATAATATCTTTTGACATGACCTTTATCCTAACCACTTGACTCGACTTTGGTACCTAAATTCCCCTTGTTTGACATGACTCGATATTTCAAAAGATAAACCCTTACAATTCAAACATGACTATTCCTTATACCTTTTTTTCCGACTTTTATCGAAAGTCCTTACTCGATTTTTCAAACCATCCCTTGGTTTTGTCACTGACGTCATAAACTTTGACACATAAGCTGCAACTTATTTTGGAAAACTTTGTTTTTTTTTTCAAAAAAGTAAGACATGACTCTAACTATAAAAAACATGGTGTTAACACATGTGTCAAGTGACGTGGTAGAAGAAATACATGTACTACCTTTGTAGTAGGTACATTATTGGATGGGATGAAAATTGGCGGGTGATGTAGAGCCATGTGGTCGACCAACTGTCAGTCCCACAAAACCGTGGTAAGATATTGGAATTTGTTTAAGTGTTAAGTCCGTGAGTCTGCAAAGAAGTGGAAAAATGGTTAAGTGTTGAGACTTCTTGGACATACTTGTGAAAGGAAGGTTACAAGATTATGAGTCTGTGAGTCCATGGAGAAGTGGAAACATGGTTAAGTGTTGAGACATATCAAACAAACTTATGAAAGGAAGGTTACAAGATTATGAGTCTGCGAGTCCACGTAGATGGAAAATGGTTAAGTGTTGAGACTTTTTGGATGAACTTATAAAAGGAAGGTTACAGTATTATGAGTCTGCGAGTCCGTGAAGGAAAAATAAGCTAAGTGTTCATGGTGATTTCATGGAAGGTATGAAAAAGAGATATGACTTAGATCTACGGTGAATCAATTAAGACAGATTGACAATGAAGATCTAATCAATAAATGATATGGTTGTTGAGCGTTGCTACTATTTTTCACATGCTAATGAATGTTCCTTCACTATTTTGCCACCGTAATTTTCAGCTCAGAGCTTGGATTAATGGAGCAAACAAATATTCGTTGGAAAGGTCTTGAGGAGTAGAAGAGATATGTTAACCCAAACTTTAGATTTGGGAATTATAGTCTCTTCAAAAGTGATGAAAGTGAATTCTGTAGTAACAAAAGAGTGGAAATTGCAACTTGTAATTGTTGTAACTATTCGCTCAAAATTCAGATTGAGGCATGAGGACAACCATTGGAAACTTGTTTCGAAAATGAATGCATTTGAGGAATCCTACTTGTGAGTAGTGAATTAATATTATTCATAATTTAAAATGAAGAACGACCTATAATCTAATTGATAAATATTTTGTAATATGATTAATTCCAACAACAATTATTGCATGCACATTCTTGCAGAATTAGAGATACAGAAAAGCCAACTTTAGTTCCTACATGAGAAATAGAGACATGGAGGATGATCAAGGGTTTTACAGCCATGAAGAAGAAATTGGAGGTCTGCATATCAACATGGGTAATGCTCAGACTGAGTCTAATGGGAGAAGAGACATGCAGGGGATTGTAACTATGAGAAGCCTGCAAAAACAAGGGTAAATCTATAGGGATGATAATGAGAGGATCATGAAGGCTCAAGAAGAGATACTTCAAAGCCTAAATATTCTATAGAAGCAAGTTAACAAGGACTCTGACACCAAGCAAGCATCTAGTTCTATATCAATATCCCATAGCAAAAGAGATGATCATGGGAATGATAGGTAGTGTTGGGAGCATACCTATTTTGAGAAGGAAGACCTAATTTTGGAGCTCAAGAAACATGTGGCAAGAAAGAAATATGTAGAAAAAGAAGGAAAAACAACATGGCGTGGAGGCAAGCAAGCCTAACCATGATAGGGTTAGGGTTTTTGACAAAGATTGTAACGACTATAAGCCATAGAGTAGTATAAATAAGGACCTAGGAGGTCTAGGGTTGGGTGGTTCGTGAGTTGTTGATGATTTTTATGATTTTTGAGAGACTGGATATTGTAATAAGGTTGTAGAAGAGTCGAGTAAGGTATATTTTGAGGGTTAGGTCACATGCTAAGGAGCCTAGTGTGATCTAGTCCGCCTCACAGAGGTTCCTTAACCTCATCTTGATTGAATTACTGAATATGTAATGTGTGTATCACAAGATTTTGCAGTAGATTAAATAAAAGAACAAAGAAGCCAAATCTTTGTGGATGTAGCCCTAGGAGGGGGTGAACCATGGTAAAACTTGTGTTCTATGTGATGTTTGTTGATTATTTACTTTCTGTTAATGATTAGCTTATGAATGAAAGATTAAACTAGATGTATCAACATGCATGCATAAGGTTAAAGATGAATAAATCCTAGAAGTACTTAAATCATTAATAAGGTTAATGCATGAAGAGGAAAGACCACCATCCTAGATCCCCACTCATTCCTAGAAATCAAACACCTGGGTATTGCAGTCACCCATAAAATTTATCTTGGGTGAGACTACGTTGTGCACTCTGTGTAGTCACACCAAGGAAGGATGATTTTCTCTCGGTGAAGGTTTTCTAGCGTAAATATCTATGTATTGTGTGTATGGGCCATTGATTAATTTATGTTTTGCTTAAGAATCTGTATGCATTGCTTTACTTTACATGTTTAAAACTTACACTCTGTATGCAGCGTTGCCTTCTAGTTTACCAGGAAGGCTAATAGATTAGATGGTTTTGTTGGAAACCTATTGAGATCTGAACCTGGGTCACCTAGAAGAAGTAAGAAGAGAAAGAACAAACCAAAAAATGGTTTCATTTCTGAATGGAACTATACAAGATTGAGTGGATGAGATCTGTGTAAGAAACACGCGAAGAATGAAAGTATAGAAGGGAATTTTTAGGCCATGGAATCCAACGAAGGCGGAGATTGAAAGATAGTTGGAAACAAAGGAACTTGAGTTTGCATAGAAGGATAAAAAAAATCCTAAGTTGACACCAAACAAATATCTCGACAATTACGTGTTTAACGACTTGCATGCAATATTTTTCTGCAATTTCTCGCATTTATTGCAGGAGTGGTTATTAAGATTAAAATAAAACCACCCTACAAATCGAATCAGATAGTTGGAGTGGAATCCTGTAGAGATCACGTAGTTACAACAAGTGAATAACAAATTCACACGCGTAGTAGATTTTTGGTTAGACAATATTGTTGTAGGATTTATCACCGAATTTGTAGTAGATACAATGAAGTATTACACCGCAACAGAGCAATATTTTCTAAAAGGACCCAAAGGTAGGTACATCAGATCATTGTATAATTCAATCAATATTTTATTGTATGACAACGGTGTGATTACCATGGAATCAGACAACTAGACTTCCCTGCGCGCATGGGGGAAGGGGGGAAGCACTAACAAGAGGTTGAGATATGGAAAAGGATATGGATAAAGGAAAGAAGGATTCCATGGACCCAATCATGATGGAAATAAGGTAGATAATGGAAGAAGTTGGAAAGACGTGCAATGGAGTAACCTACCAATATAAAATGAATAACAAGAAGAGAGCCATAATTGATAGAGAGGGATTGGAAAGCAATGAAGAAGAGGTAGAGGATCTATGGGTTATGGAGAAGATTGAGGAAATCCTGCGTGCAACATATGAAAGGAAAACAAGAGGTACACGGTCAGGGGCAAAAGGAAGAAATCCAATCCAGATCATCGTCAATGTGGAACCTACAACCCCATGTGCGACTAATACACCAGAAAGAACACCAACATTTAGACAACTAAATTTTAGTGGAAGAAAAACAACATGACACACATCCAATCAAGGAACATCAACTAGGGGAGTCAGTTCAGGAAGTAACAGTCAATTCTCTACATCGCGTGGAGGCAATAGTTCAACACAATTCAAAATGGAAGGACATGATCCCACGATTAGATTACCGGAATTTTGGGGAGAGCCATTTGAGGACCCTGAAAAACACATATTCATCTGTGAGAAGATCTGGGAAGAAAAGCATATCACAGATGAGGATACAAAACTCGTGCAGTTAGCCATCACACTAAGAGACTACACACTAGACTGGTACATGAGCCTAGATGTAAACAATCCACCAGGAGTAACAAATACTATTGCAGATGTGAAAAAACTACCGATAAACGAATTTCATAATCCCAACTTAGAGGACCAGTATATGAATTAAATGATTGAAATCATGAAAAATCAGGTGAGTCTATTTGGGAGATTGATTAGAGGTTTAAAAGTTTGAAAGGTAAGTTGAAGTATGCAAATAATGACATGCAACATAGGCACATTTGTGAACTCACTGTTACCACACTTGAAATGCCCGTTAAGACAATTAAAGTTCCAAACTCAAGCAGAGGCTCTGTAGGTAGCCTTACAACTGGAAGAAAACTAGTATCAGAAGACAAATCCAGCAATAGAGGAGTTGAAGAAGGATCTACAGAATCTAACATTCCAACTTAACCAGAATAAGGGAAAAGAGAAAAGAGAAGTTGTTTGGTGTACCCTATGCGGGATAGAAGGACACCATAAGAACGAATGTCCAAATTTCGCATAGTATATGGAAACAAGAGTACCAAACCCTTTGCCAACAAGAGGACCATGGTGCGATATTTGTAAAACACATGGGCATGATCCATATCATTGTCCAATGATGCATAAGTATAATACAATACCCAAAAGTTCATATGGAAATTTTTACAAGTCAGTGGGTCATGATGATAAGGATTGTAGGATGATGGAGTTGATGAGAGAAAGAACTTTATATACTTATAGTGTGCAAGTAGAAATTATGACACGATAAGATGTACCTAAGTTCAACTAGGTACCACCATCATACAATAATGCACATAAACAATACAAAAATGCACAAGCAAGGAATTCAGACTAAATGCTAATATTGGGGACTTCAATATGGGCAATATTATACTGGACCTAGGCTCTGAAGTAAATGTCTTACCTAAGAAGACATGGAAGTGTATGGGAGAATCCACACTAGGCTATTCACCTATTCAATTAAAATTAGCAAATCAACACAGAGTGTTACCAATTGGAAGACTTAAAGGTGTGACAATAGATTTGGATGGAGTGCGCACTATGGAAGATTTTGAAGTAATAGAGATAATAGATGGCACAACACCTTACCCAACATTGATTGGATTATATTGGGCATTTGATAATCAAGATATAATCAACCTGAAGATGAGAAAAATGACTTTTGAATTAGGTGAATATAGAGCCATTGCACCATTATATCCTTCAGAAGGAGAAATGTTTGTAGAGCCCATTTGTTTGGATTTGGAAGAAATAAACCAGTTGTACAAAACCACCGTGCGAGAAGAGGACTATGTTAACCCAACTATAGATGGGGTACTCAGCTAGAGAAGCATTACATCACGTGCTTTAGACTCAAACATGGGTTTGGAGAATTGACAACAATGATTACATGAAGTTTCCATAAGGAAGTGTGCAAGAATAGATCGCGCAGTAAGATGGGTTGGTACAAAGATAAGAGAAACTCCCAGTTTTCATGGGCTAAATGACTTAGAGGGATTCTTGATAAAATATGAAGAGGAAGTATTAGAAAATCAGAGGCCCTTATACTTCGATATTTCACTCAAGGAAACACCTGTCATATGGTGGGGTGCACACAAAGAAACAATTTAGGATTTGTATCAGTGTAAACGACTACTGTGTATTAGATTTGGTGCGCACCAAGGTAACAATAAAATACATAGGTATGATGGAAAAGGAACACCAGTGGAACACTTGGAGAAGTGCAAGACATAGTGAAGGATGACACCAACAGAGGAATGGCCTCATCATTTTATCCATACATTGGAAGGAATCCCAGGGAACCGGTATATAGACCAAGAGTTGCGCATAGGCACTACAAAATGGACATGATTACAACATAATTGTGTAGTAACCTTCTCATTTGGACATGAGAACCCCAACATTGATTCAACATTGAAGCTGATATGGGGACTGATATTTATTGATGAACCAAAAGTTGAAATCATGACAGAATATCAACAACATAACAAACAGACAGTCAAAGAGATACTTTCATGCTACCATGTTAAAGAGGAAGCACCAGATGAAGATGATCCATGAAACATTCAAATTACAAATATTGAGGGAGAAAGAGAGGTGGAAGGTCCATCTTTGGAGTCAAAAGTATTTCCTGCACTAATCAAAGTTAAGAAATTCAACATTGGGACGAATAAAAACCCTAAAATGACAAGTATTGGAGACTATTGGGATGAACAAACAATAGAAAGAATAATAGAGTTACTGCATGAATACAATGACTTGTTCCCAATGACCTTTATAGATATGAAAGACATAACAGGGAAGCTAGGTGAGATGAAGATACCCCTCAAACCTGAAGCGAAACCTGTCAGGCAAATACCCTAAGTCTTGGATTTTCTTCATGAATACCAAAGGACAGGTCTTCCAACAGTTCCAAGATTTCAAAGCTCTTGTGGAGAACCAAACTGGGAAGAATATCAAAGTGTTGAGATCTGATAATGGGGGAGAGTATACCTCTAATGTGTTCAATGAATTTTTTGCTAGGGAGGGCATTAAGAGAGAAGTGATAGTTCCTTACAACCCACAACAAAATGGGGTTGTTGAGAGGAAGAAAAAGGCTATTGTTGGGGCTGCAAGATCCACGTTACATGATCAGGGGCTACCACTGTTTCTTTGGGTTGAGGCTTGCAACACTGCAGTTTATCTGTAGAATTGGAGTCTACATAGAGTCTTGGGGGATAAGATTCTTGAGGAGGCCTTCTCTGGGAAGAAGCCTGAGGTGGGGCACTTTAGGATCTTTGGGTGCCTTACTTATTCATATGTCCCTTCTGAGAAGAGGAAAAATTTAAAACCCACAGTAGAGAAAGGCATCTTTGTTGGGTATAGTGATGCCTCGAAGGCTTTCCGCATATACATTCCCTCTTTGAGGAAGACATTTGTGCGACGAGATGTGAGATTTGAGGAGGATAGATCCTTTTGGAGGTCATGAGATATGGAGCAGTGGGAGCAGTCATCTCCTCAGACAAAAGTGAGCCCTTTGAGGAAGACAATTGTACGACGAGATGTGAGATTTGAGGAGGATAGAGCCTTCTGGAGGTCACGAGATATGGAGCAGTGGGAGTAGTGAGCTCCTTAGACACAAGTGTGCCCTTTACAGAGTATAGTGACACAAAGTTCAAGACCACCTTCTTCAAGGACTATTGGTCCACAGGTGACAGGGTCAAAGGTTACTGGTCCTCATGTTACTGGTTCACAGGGTACTAGTTCATAGATGACCTTTGGATCATCTTCAGGTACACAGTCTTCAAGTGGTGGGATTAAGGAGGAGGAGCCCCCTCCACATGATGATACTTCAGAGAAGAGGAAGCCCAAGTGGCTTCATAACACTTTGAAGGAATCACAGGGTTTAGTGGGGAATCCCATGCAAGCTATGAGGGAGAGTAAACCTCCTGAGAAGTTTTGCAACTATCTTGCGATAGTTAGAAACATCAGAGAGTTTGAGCCTTCCATTTTTGAGGAGGAAGTAGGTCCGCAGGTCTGGAAGGACGCCATGGTGGAAGAGTACAATTTTGTCATGAAGAATGATTTTTGGGAGGTGGTTCCGAGACCTGAGGGGAAGTGAGTGGTGACTTCCAGGTGGCTCTACAAGATCATGTTGTTGATGGAAGCATTGAGAAGTTCAAAGCTCGGTTTTTGGCTCGGGGGTTCTCACATGTAGAGGGAGTTGACTATGATGAGACCTTCGCTCTCGTTACCAAATATACCTCGATTAGGGCAGTGATCTCAATGCAGCAGAGATGGGTTGGAAGATCCATCAAATGGATGTGAAGACCGCATTTCTGAATGGTCTTATAGAGGAGGAGGTTTACATTGAGCATCCTTAGAGCTTTGAGGTGCATGGGAGAGATTCTCATGTGTGCAGACTGAAGAAGGCATTGTGTGGGCTAAAGCAAGCTCCTAGAGTTTGGTATTCTAGGATAGATACATACTTGTAGCAGATGGGTATCGAGAAGAGTGAGGTGGATCCCAACCTGTATTACATTTTGGTTGGAGAGGATCCTCTCATTCTTGTGCTATATGTGGATGATATCTTTACCCAGAATCATTCTTGGTTCCCTAGGTCTGAGTCACACCTCCGAGTCAGCTTTTCCACGACATCATTGTACGGTGAGATTAATCAGCGTTGGAAGCTTTTTCAAAAGGACATCAACGAAAACATTCATAACACATCCCCTATCCCCGATCCACCCATTGAGAGAGAGACACGATGGGATGTTTTAGTGTTAGATACGATCAGATTTTGAGCATTTAAGGAGCTAATTAATACCAAATCCTGCATTAGTTGCTACCTTGTGCACCAATCAAAGCAACTATTTAAAATCACTAATAGACTGCATCACCCCCGCGCCTCCACCATCAACCCATGATGAATTTAAGTTGTAGATATTCGACGACATATCTGTTTAAATTTCACTCATCACCCAGATTGAATGGTTGATGTGACACAATAAGTTCTTCCCTGGTTTAAATTCTCTTGATTCGTTGTAAACAAAATCATTCTACGCACAAGGAGATTCAAAGCATTCTGAAGAAGCAAGACGAGTAATTCAAAATTTGCATAGATCCCATGAGTATCAAGATAACCAGGTTTAGAAATATTTATAGGTATGTATTCAAGTCTGTGGATTTTACATTGGTTACAGTTCATATAATTTTTACCTGGTTTTGTTCTTTACACAGTCTCTAAAATTTTGTTTTGAGTTGCAGGAACAATGTTGCCAAGGAATCCAACCACCATACAGTCATCGAGGGAACCGAAACTGAAAGAACCAGAGGTAGGTGAAGGCTCCTCTCCAGGGGTCAAAAAACAATTGGAATACATGTAGAGACCGGAGCCTGTCATCAAAACATCAATGAAGAAGGCTTCCATATAGCCTTTGGCCTTTGTAGATACAGAGGCAAGCACATGATCCAATATGGTGCTCCCACATTGGGGAGAAATTTTTAACAAGATCAACCGGGAGGAATACCCAAAATATATACCACACAGTGATCCATATGTTAGAGCGCTCGACGACGAAGTGTTCTCGAACATCCGACGGTTGTACCTGCATATGGTGGCGAGCATAACTCTTGTTTTTCCCTGTATTGAAGTCCTGAAGTGGATCATCGACCACAAAAACACACATAAGTGTTTGATCAACGATGACAATGGTGGTTGTGTCGGAGTATTCTTACCGATGGAAGTCCAGAAGTATTACAAACTTAGAGACCCTAAGGAGTGACTAAACACAGATTTTGTCGTGAAGTTTTATGAGCACCATGACACCAACTAGGTGATGGCCTCATGGTGGAGGGAAGACAAGAAATACACCAATCGGAGCATTGGCTGGTACTCAATGAAAAATTTAAAGGAGCCATACATCTATTCGATGGATCTCATCTGCCAATTATATGGAGAGAAGGACTGCTCTAGATTTTTGGAGGCATGGATGCCCTTAGCTTACACAGTGGCCATCTCCAGGAGCAGTTTCAACTGGGGAGCCATAATTTATAAACAACTGAGCATATGTATACAGCAGGCTCAGATGCCGAAGGAGGGAGATATACCAGTCTTTTACATGGCTTCATATTTGCTTGATGTCATGTGCGCCAGAAACATTTTCGTCCGCATGAATCTGAGTTGGCATGTCATAGAGCTCACGATCCACGTCTATTTCAGCATCCTATGGGAGAACAAGTACAAGAATTCTTCCTCCCTCATCTGTGATGAATTCATCGCAAGAATTTATTTCATTCTTTTTAAGAAAGAATTCCCGAGACTATCGGTTGCGACTAAGAAGATGATATCAAAGGTAGGCCACTAGTACTTAGACGAGCACGACACTTACATCAGGGTGTTCGGGGCTACCAAAGCACCATGTCTCTTACCAGTTCATGTCCTGGACTGGCTTGTAGTAAGAGAGATATGCTATCAAACCATCATGCAAGGCTACAATGCCACCCTGGTCAAGGATAAGAAGCGGGCGTTCATTCCTTACGGTTTCCATATAGGTTTCTACTTGGTTAAAGACACAGCTCAAGCTAAACAAGAAGCGTTGAGCCAGCTCAAGTTCAGGTTCCACACAGGCCAATTTCACAAGCATAATCCAAAGGGCCTAGTCTTGTAACACAGTTCACAAGTGTCGTCATGCTAGTCGTACGCCCACGACAAATTTGAAGATGAAGTCTTCAGGGAAAATGCTCAGGATTGGGACGAGGTGGTAGCAAGGACAGCATATCCAAAATGACCAGGTTCAGGGCCATGAACCTGGATGAACAGGAAATGAACAAAGAGAAATTGGCTCAAGAGGCCCTCAGAGATAGAGAAGAAATTAGAGTGGTAAAAGCAACAGAGGTTCCCCCGGAAGCTCCAGTGCAGGATAGAGGATTCCTTATGACACGGGATGCACAGGAAACGTGAATGGTCATGATAGGATAGGTGCAATGAGTAATTGATCATATCCAAGATGTCCTAGACCTCATAGGAATGATAGGGGCCCTTGTCGACAACCTAGATGAAATTCAGGTAGGTCCAAGCGGCCCTGAGCTGATAGAAAGTGATGAAATCATCAGGTTAGATAACCCTAGAACTACAACACCACAAGCCAGATCACTGAGGGATGTTTCAGCTCAGGCGGAGATAGCAAGAACATCAGAGAGAGCTAGTGCACCAAATCCCCTCCGCAAATTGATAAACATCTATGATGATGAAGAAAGTCTGGAGGTATCCCTGGCGACTCCTGTATAGATCACAGAGGAAAAGAAGCCAGAGAAGGCATCTTCTCCAGTTCCTGACGCTCAAATTTGGAGGCCTTCAAAGAATTACCAAGAGGTAAAAAGTGTCTTAGACACTGAACCACTCAATGTAGTAGAAACTCAAAAGGATAGTCTGACGAACGAGCTAGGGTCGGGCGAACAAAAAGAAGAAGCCCCACATCAGGAAATCGACATCTCAATAGTTGATTTTCAAGTAAGTACCAAGCCTACCCCCGATGCCTCAATTTCAATTGATACTCAACTTCCCAAGGAGCAACAAACAGAAGTCAGACCTTGAGAACACATGGAGGAATTTCAAGAACCCAGTCTTGAACACATATATACCATCGACAACCTGTGAAATATGCTCACCTGGGGAGATCAACAAATCCCCGAACCCATGAATGAAGTCGCTGACATACATGCCATCACTTATGACTAGAAAATGAAAGCTATCCTGCAGAGAACCACCAAGAAGAAAAGGATCACTTTAGATCGCTCCATCCTCATCGCCATGGAGAAAAAACTGATCAACACAGAGCATGCCAAGACATCCAAACTTATCGGCACAGGGATGAAAATCACAGATGCCACCCTGGACAGAGAAAAAAGGGATGAAGAAGATTTGGTCACTACTCTAAAGGAATTGGAACATTTGTGCCACTTGG
>JZKD02S0100872.1:13752-24713 GCA_000966675.3 Picea glauca
AGACAAAGTTCTGAAGGAGCTCCATGATCGTTCTGTAGGTGGAAATTTCGCAGGAAACACCATAGCTCATAAAATACTGAGAGTTGGCTATTACTTTCCTACTCTATTCAAGGACTCTCACACATACGCTAGAAACTGTAAGACTTGTAAAATAAGCATGGGGAGAGAGAAGAGAGCAGTTGTCCCACTCCAACTGGTGGTCGTTTCCAGGCCAATCAAGCAATGGGGATTAGATATCATAGGAGAGATTACACCAAGCTCTTCGAGACAACATAGATACATACTAACCGCCAAAGATTATTTCATGAAATGGGCATAAGCCATCCCTCTGACATATGTAAATGAAAAGGTGGTGATCCAATTCATAGAACAACAGTTGATCACAAGGTTCAGTGTGCCCTCTATCCTTGTTTTTGATAATGCAACTTACTTTTCTTCCACCTTATTAACAGAGTTTTCCCTACACAGAGGAATTATAATCAGATACTCTGCAAACTACTATCCACAAGGGAACAAAGTGGCATAATCAACTAATAAGAACCTAGCGAGGATATTGAAGAAAATAGTTGCAGATAACCAGAGGAATTGGCACAATTCACTTCATAATGCTTTATGGGCTGATAGAGTTACACCCAATGAAGCTATAGAGAATTCCCCATACTTTCTGGTATACAGAGAAGAAGCCATTCTCCCGAACAAGCTATATCTTCCATCTCTTCAAATTGCTCAGGGTTCAAGAGGACAACCCTCATCAGTCTTATAACAAAGAATTGATACCCTCCTTCTGTTGGAAGATGAGAGGGAGAAAGCAAAATCAAATTTCATAGCTCATCAACAGATAGTGAAGACATGGTTTGATAAGCATAAGTCTAAGGAGAAGAATTTTGAAGTAGGAGACTTAGTCTTGAAATGGGATAGAGCAAATGAGCCGAAAGGAAAACATTCTAAGTTTCAAAATTTGTGGCTTGGACCTTTCCAGGTGGACGAGAAGATTGAGGTAGGCACGTATCAGCTGCAGAATCTGAGGGGGGAACCTGATGCCCTCCCGGTGAATGGCCAAGCCCTAAAACAATATTTCTATTATATATATATTTGTGTTTATGTTTTCACGATGTTTGTTTTAGATAGGTCGATTGTGGAATGAATTTTTGTTTTGTCTTTTGCTATTGTACTTTTGCACTTTTGAATATTGTGTTTAGCAAGACAATGGTTGACCTTAATTCATGCAATATAACAAACTCTGTTCCTAACTCATCGCTCACATACAACACAAGAAGCGCTAAGGGACCTGCGGTTATTTTAAGAGGTTCTCTATCTAACCTCCGCAGATGAACAACCCTGGAAAAAGTGATGAAATGTTTGTCTGGTGGTCTGGTAAAAACTTAAGGGAAAGATGGTAAGATGGAAAGGACTACATGTGCCTCAAAGACAAAGCCAACAAAATTTCACCTTAACCATCTCATTTTGCATATAACAGACGTCCTCCTCTCCCACTTGCTCAAGGCATTCTGCCGAAATAAAATCAACCATATCAAATGAGCGCACAGTATGCGAGGGTATGTAGATAACTCTGTCGGGGCTATGGACACTCATTGGCAGCGAAGCAAGGTTTGTGACATCGGGGTGACTCCGCCGGGGATATGGACGCTCGTTGGAAGCAGAGCAACACCGTAGAAAGTGAATAAAGGTAACTAAAAGGCACAGTTCCAGTGAATTCTTTGCTAGACTCTTGTCAAAGTGGGCATGGGTCAGGGTTGCAGGAAATGAAGGTGGAATAAAGGTTGAAAACCCCATAGGCAGGCCCAAACGCACCAACCAGGGAATTTCAAATGCAAGGATACAAGGGGCTCTGATAAAAAAACCAGTTAAGTTCTTAACCAACTTTTGCATCAGTCGAGCCCGTGGTAGGGACAAAGATTCTTCTTTCACCCAATAAATCATCATTTTTTGAGCACTCAACACACCCTAAAAAGCATGTGTCAAATTTTTATTTTTTCTGGTACCACTTGGTCTTTGATTTGTCTAATTTGACTTCATTTTGAGAAATGTTTTGTCTTTTCTTATTATCATAACTCTCATCAGCTTTTCAGGTTTGTTTGAACTTATGAAACCCCACGATTTAAAAAGCCTTAACACCTGAATAAATAATCGACAACCAAAAAACACTTCACCCGTTACGTCCACATTCGACATCGGAAGGAATTCAAAGGAGAAAAAGAGTTACTAGGAAAGCTCAGTCACTGAGCATCGATCCCAATCGACATCGACAAAAGGAAGTCTTTGTTTGTGTCAAAGTCTTGCGTAAGGATATCGTTGATAGTCGATTCCCCTTTGACATCGATAAAAGACAAGGGAAACAGATGTTAACAAAGAAAGAAACGATATCGTCGATAGTCGATACTCGATGCGCTTTTCAGAATCAAGGAAAACCCAAAGGGATCTCAACAAACATTTTGACCACGCTAAAGGATATTCCTGATCGTCGATCCTCGATGCGTTTTCGACATCAGGACTTTCTGAGGAAGCTAATCCAAAGAAACCACTCGATAGGTTTATCGTCGATTGTTGATCCTGGATACGTTTTCGGCACCGACAAGCTAAGGTTTTTTTAGGATGAAGAACTTAAGAAAAGTCCCAACTCCGATCAATACACGTGGATTGGGTCACCGATCTTCAACGCCATGTGTCTTTAACTGGCTAGAAAACTGTACAGTCTAGTTTTACCCCGAATCGTTCTTGGTTCCATAGGTCTGAGTCACATCTCTGAGTCATCTTTGCCACGACAACATTGTACGACGAGATTGATCAGCGTCAGAATCTTTTGCAAAGGACATCAACGAAAACGTTTGTAGAACATCCCCAATTCCTGATCCACCCATTGAGAGAGTGACACAATGAGACGTTTTAGCGTTAGATACAATCAAATTTTGAGCATTTAAGGGGCTAATTAATACCAAATCCTACATTAGTTGCTACCTCGTGTGCCAATCAAAGTAGCTGTTTAAAATCACTGATAGACCGCATCACCCTTGCGCCTCTACCGTCAACCCATGATGAATTTAAGTTGTACATATTCAATGACAGATCTGTTTAAATTTCACTCATCACCTGAATTGAATGGCTGATGCAACACNAGGAATCCAACCAACAGACGGTCACCGAGGGCACCGAAACTAAAAGAACCATAGGTAGGCAAAGGCTCCTCTCCAGGGGTCGCAAAACAATTGGAATACATGTTGAGACCGGAGCATGTCATCAAAACATAAATGAAGAAGGCTTTCATCTAGTCTCCAACCTTTGGAGATATAGAGGCAAGCATATGATCCAACATGGCGCTCCCACACTGGGGAAAACTTTTTAACAAGATCAGCCATGAGGAATACCCAGAATATATACCACACAGTGATCTAGATGTTAGAGCGCTCGACGACGAAGTGTTCCCGAATATCCGACGGTCGTACCTACATATGGTGGCGAGCAGAACTCTTGTTTTTCATTGTATTGAAGTTCTGAAGTGGCTCATCGACTACACAGACACACAAAAGTGTTTGATCAACGATGACAACTGTGGTTGTGTCAGAGTACTCTTACCAGTGGAAGTCCAGAAGTATTACAATCTTAGAGACCTTGAGGAGCGGATAAACACATATTTTGACATGAATTTTTACGAGCGCCACGACACCAGCCGGGTGATGGCCTCATGGTGGAGGGAAGACAAGAAATACACCAACCAAAGCACTGGTCGGTACTCAATGACAAATTTAAGGGAGCCATACATCTATTTGATGGCTCTCAACTGCCGATTATATGGAGAGAAGGACTGCTCCATATTTTAAGAGGCATGGACGCCCTTAGCTTACACAATGGCCATCTCCGGGAGAAGTTTCAACTGGAGAGGCATAATTTCTAAACAACTGATCATATGTATACAACAGGCTCAAACTCCAAAGGAGGGAGAGATACCAGTATTTTACATGGCTTCATATTTGATTGATGTCATGTACGCCATAAAAAATTTCCCCGGCATGAATCTGAGCTGGCATGTTGCAGAGCTCCCAGTACACATTTATTTCAGCGTCCCATGGGAGAACATGAGGTAGAATAAGTCTTACTCCCTCATCTTTGATGAATTCATCGCACAAATTTATTTCATTATTTTTAAGAAAGAATTCCCAAGACTATCAGTTGCGGCCAAGAAGATGATATCAAAGGTAGGTCACTGGTACTTAGACGATGCGACACCTACATCAGGGTGTTCGGGGCTACCAGAGCACTACATCTGTTACCAGTTCATGTCCCAGACCGACTTGTAGTAGGAGAGATATGCTATCAAACCATCCTGCAAAGATACAATGCCACCTTGGTCAAGGACAAGAAGCATGCATTCATTCCTAATGGTTTCCATATAGGTTTCTACTTGGTTAAAGACAAAACTCAAGACAAACAAGAAGGGTTGAGCCAGCTCGAGTTCAGGTTCTAGACAGGCTGATTCTATAAGCATGATCCAAAGGGCCTATTCTTGCAACACGCTTAACAATTTTCGTCCTATTGGTCGTACGCCCACGACAAATTTGAAGATGAAGTCTTCACGGAAAATGCCCAGGACTAGGAAGATGTGGTAAAAAGGACGGTCGATCCCAAAATGACCAGGTTCAAGGCCATGAACTTGGATGAATAGGTGATGAACATAGAGAAATTGGCTCAAGAGGCCCTCAGAGCCAAAGAAGAAATTAGAGTAGCAGAAGTAACAGAGGTTCCCCTGGAAGCCCCGGTGCGGGATAGAGCATTCCCTATGACACATGATGCACAGGTAAGGGGACTACTCATGATAGAACATGTGAAACGAGTAATTGATAAGCTGGAAGATGACCTAGACCTCATAGGAATGATAGGGGCCCCTGCCGACAACCTAGATGAAAGCTGGGTAGGTCCAAGCGTCTCTCAGCTGATAGAAATTGATGAAATTGTTGGGTTAGATAACCTTGAAATTACAACGCCACAAGTCGGATCACCGGGGGATGTTTCAACTCAATCGAAGATAGAAAGAACATCAGAGAGGTCTAGTGCACCAAATCCCCTCCGTGAATTGATAAACATATATGATGATGAAGAAAGTCTGGAGGTATCCTTGGCGACTCCTATACAGATCACAGAGGAAAAGGATCCAGAGAAGGCATCTTACCCAGTTCTCGACACTCAAATTCAGAGCCCTTCAAAGAATGACCAGAAGCTCGAAAGTTTCTTAGACACTGAACCATTCAATGTACTGGAAACTCAAAAGGATAGTACGATGAACAAGCCAGGGTCAGGCGAAGAAAAAGAAGAAGCTCCACAATAGGAAATTTACGTCTCAACGACCGATTGTCAAGTAAGTAACGATCCTACCCTTGAGACCTAAATTTCAATCGGTACTCAACTTCAAGAGGAGAAACAAATAGAAGCCGGACCTTCAGAACACATGGAGGAAGTTCAATAAACGAGTCTTGAACAAATATATACCATGGGGAGCCTGGGAAATATGCACACCTCGGGTGATCAACAAATCCCTGAACCCGTGGATGAAGTCACTGACATACTTGCCATCGCTTATGACCGAAAAAGGAAAGATATCATGCAAAGAACCACCAAGAAGAGGAGGATCACTCTAGATCGCTCCATCCTCATTACCACGGAGGAAAAAATGATCAACATAGAGCATGCTAAGATATCTGAACTTATCAGCACAGGGATGGAAATCATAGATGCCACCCTGGACAGAGAAAAAAGGGATGAAGAAGAGTTGGCCACTGCTATGAAGGAATTGAAACATCTGTGCCACTTAGCAAAGTATTACCAGGACACCACACCGGTTGTGGTGTTCCTAAGGAGTGAATTCCAGGAGGCCTACAACAAATTTACAGATGAATGACAGTTATTCACTGTAAGGATAGTCAAGCTTCAAGAAGACACCCTCATGGCACTGGAAACGTGCAAGGATATGGAGAGGTGGTACGAGAAAGCACACCAAGCCGTGGAAATGATCGACTATATCAACATAGTGCAATAGGGTTGAGACACCAAAGAGCACGACATCCAGGTGCTAAGGGAAAGCAATATCGACTGCATAAGTAAATCGACCAAATATTGGGTTAAAATGGTTCAGGAACCTCATCGGGAAATCCAAGATAAATGGGCCAAGTGCAAGAAAAGTTGGACCAAGATCAATTGGGTAATGAGAGACATCGACCTCCCCGAATTTGGTACACCCGATGACTTTGTCGACTTGTGCGACATAGTCAAATCGCACACCGAACAAGACTCATCATGGGCTAAGGAAATATCAAAGGTGGCAGACATGGCACCAAGACATGTGCATCATATCATGGAGCACCCGATCAAATCTCTAGCCATGTTGCAACAATTAAGTGCCAGAATAGTCAAGTATCAGGCACATGCAGTAGAGATAAGAGAGATTCTTTCGGCCCCAATGGAACAACATAGATTTCCGTATGCTAACACATGTGAGGATCTCTTCGTTAAGTGGTCGGAGTACGAGAAGAATCATCCACTCAAGTGAGATCATTTGATGCCTCTTTGAAGACTAATAGAAGAAAGCTCCATGTGGCGAATTTTGTTTTACTTAGCTACACTTTAATAGTTGTTTTAGTTAATAGCATGTTATAAATAGGAGGATCGACCTGTTAGCAAGGGTCGATGGTCATTTCAAATACCCTCTTTTTTGTATTTGTAAAGAACTATTTCAGAGTTGCCTTAATTGAGAAGTCAAGTTTAGGACTAGAGACAAGTTTGTGTTTTTCATCAAAAGTGTGTATGATTGGATGTGGAGAAGAATTATTTCCGTTTTCATCTCATGAATGGATGTTGTAACGAGTAAGAGCTTCTAAATCTGTTGATAAGTTATCTGATTCAATGTTTTATAGTTCTTATCTTTAATGATGAAAGTAAATCGTTGTGTTAATATGTGATTGATGATTAGAGTTAAGGAAACTNAGGAATCCAACCAACAGACGGTCACCGAGGGCACCGAAACTAAAAGAACCATAGGTAGGCAAAGGCTCCTCTCCAGGGGTCGCAAAACAATTGGAATACATGTTGAGACCGGAGCCTGTCATCAAAACATAAATGAAGAAGGCTTTCATCTAGTCTCCAACCTTTGGAGATATAGAGGCAAGCACATGATCCAACATGGCGCTCCCACACTGGGGAAAACTTTTTAACAAGATCAGCCATGAGGAATACCCAGAATATATACCAAACAGTGATCTAGATGTTAGAGCGCTCGACGACGAAGTGTTCCCGAATATCCAACGGTCGTACCTACATATGGTGGCGAGCAGAACTCTTGTTTTTCATTGTATTGAAGTTCTGAAGTGGCTCATCGACTACACAGACACACAAAAGTGTTTGATCAATGATGACAACTGTGGTTGTGTCAGAGTACTCTTACCAGTGGAAGTCCAGAAGTATTACAATCTTAGAGACCTTGAGGAGCGGATAAACACATATTTTGACATGAATTTTTACGAGCGCCACGACACCAGCCGGGTGATGGCCTCATGGTGGAGGGAAGACAAGAAATACACCAACCAAAGCACTGGTCGGTACTCAATGACAAATTTAAGGGAGCCATACATCTATTTGATGGCTCTCAACTGCCGATTATATGGAGAGAAGGACTGCTCCATATTTTAAGAGGCATGGACGCCCTTAGCTTACACAATGGCCATCTCCGGGAGAAGTTTCAACTGGAGAGGCATAATTTCTAAACAACTGATCATATGTATACAACAGGCTCAAACTCCAAAGGAGGGAGAGATACCAGTATTTTACATGGCTTCATATTTGATTGATGTCATGTACGCCATAAAAAATTTCCCCGGCATGAATCTGAGCTGGCATGTTGCAGAGCTCCCAGTACACATTTATTTCAGCGTCCCATGGGAGAACATGAGGTAGAATAAGTCTTACTCCCTCATCTTTGATGAATTCATCGCACAAATTTATTTCATTATTTTTAAGAAAGAATTCCCAAGACTATCAGTTGCGGCCAAGAAGATGATATCAAAGGTAGGTCACTGGTACTTAGACGATGCGACACCTACATCAGGGTGTTCGGGGCTACCAGAGCACTACATCTGTTACCAGTTCATGTCCCAGACCGACTTGTAGTAGGAGAGATATGCTATCAAACCATCCTGCAAAGATACAATGCCACCTTGGTCAAGGACAAGAAGCATGCATTCATTCCTAATGGTTTCCATATAGGTTTCTACTTGGTTAAAGACAAAACTCAAGACAAACAAGAAGGGTTGAGCCAGCTCGAGTTCAGGTTCTAGACAGGCTGATTCTATAAGCATGATCCAAAGGGCCTATTCTTGCAACACGCTTAACAATTTTCGTCCTATTGGTCGTACGCCCACGACAAATTTGAAGATGAAGTCTTCACGGAAAATGCCCAGGACTAGGAAGATGTGGTAAAAAGGACGGTCGATCCCAAAATGACCAGGTTCAAGGCCATGAACTTGGATGAATAGGTGATGAACATAGAGAAATTGGCTCAAGAGGCCCTCAGAGCCAAAGAAGAAATTAGAGTAGCAGAAGTAACAGAGGTTCCCCTGGAAGCCCCGGTGCGGGATAGAGCATTCCCTATGACACATGATGCACAGGTAAGGGGACTACTCATGATAGAACATGTGAAACGAGTAATTGATAAGCTGGAAGATGACCTAGACCTCATAGGAATGATAGGGGCCCCTGCCGACAACCTAGATGAAAGCTGGGTAGGTCCAAGCGTCTCTCAGCTGATAGAAATTGATGAAATTGTTGGGTTAGATAACCTTGAAATTACAACGCCACAAGTCGGATCACCGGGGGATGTTTCAACTCAATCGAAGATAGAAAGAACATCAGAGAGGTCTAGTGCACCAAATCCCCTCCGTGAATTGATAAACATATATGATGATGAAGAAAGTCTGGAGGTATCCTTGGCGACTCCTATACAGATCACAGAGGAAAAGGATCCAGAGAAGGCATCTTACCCAGTTCTCGACACTCAAATTCAGAGCCCTTCAAAGAATGACCAGAAGCTCGAAAGTTTCTTAGACACTGAACCATTCAATGTACTGGAAACTCAAAAGGATAGTACGATGAACAAGCCAGGGTCAGGCGAAGAAAAAGAAGAAGCTCCACAATAGGAAATTTACGTCTCAACGACCGATTGTCAAGTAAGTAACGATCCTACCCTTGAGACCTAAATTTCAATCGGTACTCAACTTCAAGAGGAGAAACAAATAGAAGCCGGACCTTCAGAACACATGGAGGAAGTTCAATAAACGAGTCTTGAACAAATATATACCATGGGGAGCCTGGGAAATATGCACACCTCGGGTGATCAACAAATCCCTGAACCCGTGGATGAAGTCACTGACATACTTGCCATCGCTTATGACCGAAAAAGGAAAGATATCATGCAAAGAACCACCAAGAAGAGGAGGATCACTCTAGATCGCTCCATCCTCATTACCACGGAGGAAAAAATGATCAACATAGAGCATGCTAAGATATCTGAACTTATCAGCACAGGGATGGAAATCATAGATGCCACCCTGGACAGAGAAAAAAGGGATGAAGAAGAGTTGGCCACTGCTATGAAGGAATTGAAACATCTGTGCCACTTAGCAAAGTATTACCAGGACACCACACCGGTTGTGGTGTTCCTAAGGAGTGAATTCCAGGAGGCCTACAACAAATTTACAGATGAATGACAGTTATTCACTGTAAGGATAGTCAAGCTTCAAGAAGACACCCTCATGGCACTGGAAACGTGCAAGGATATGGAGAGGTGGTACGAGAAAGCACACCAAGCCGTGGAAATGATCGACTATATCAACATAGTGCAATAGGGTTGAGACACCAAAGAGCACGACATCCAGGTGCTAAGGGAAAGCAATATCGACTGCATAAGTAAATCGACCAAATATTGGGTTAAAATGGTTCAGGAACCTCATCGGGAAATCCAAGATAAATGGGCCAAGTGCAAGAAAAGTTGGACCAAGATCAATTGGGTAATGAGAGACATCGACCTCCCCGAATTTGGTACACCCGATGACTTTGTCGACTTGTGCGACATAGTCAAATCGCACACCGAACAAGACTCATCATGGGCTAAGGAAATATCAAAGGTGGCAGACATGGCACCAAGACATGTGCATCATATCATGGAGCACCCGATCAAATCTCTAGCCATGTTGCAACAATTAAGTGCCAGAATAGTCAAGTATCAGGCACATGCAGTAGAGATAAGAGAGATTCTTTCGGCCCCAATGGAACAACATAGATTTCCGTATGCTAACACATGTGAGGATCTCTTCGTTAAGTGGTCGGAGTACGAGAAGAATCATCCACTCAAGTGAGATCATTTGATGCCTCTTTGAAGACTAATAGAAGAAAGCTCCATGTGGCGAATTTTGTTTTACTTAGCTACACTTTAATAGTTGTTTTAGTTAATAGCATGTTATAAATAGGAGGATCGACCTGTTAGCAAGGGTCGATGGTCATTTCAAATACCCTCTTTTTTGTATTTGTAAAGAACTATTTCAGAGTTGCCTTAATTGAGAAGTCAAGTTTAGGACTAGAGACAAGTTTGTGTTTTTCATCAAAAGTGTGTATGATTGGATGTGGAGAAGAATTATTTCCGTTTTCATCTCATGAATGGATGTTGTAACGAGTAAGAGCTTCTAAATCTGTTGATAAGTTATCTGATTCAATGTTTTATAGTTCTTATCTTTAATGATGAAAGTAAATCGTTGTGTTAATATGTGATTGATGATTAGAGTTAAGGAAACTATTTTTCTTGCCAGCGTTTATCGCATGCATGTTTTCTTCTGATAAATTGTGTCTCAGTCAATAATTTGAACACCAACAGGTTAATGTATTAGTACTAGGCATGTGGTACAGAATCA
>JZKD02S0100894.1:0-14301 GCA_000966675.3 Picea glauca
TGGCATACTAGATATGTGTGAATATTAGATTTGATGAACCTTTTTGTATAAAAGGTCAATGTATGTATTTTTTGTTATTAATAGAAAATGGATAAGTGTTGCATAACTACTAAAAGGGGGGTTTTCCAAGATAGACCATGATGATATGAGAGAGATCGTGAGGGGAACCAGAAATGGTTGAGATGAACCCTCACCAAAAAAGTACCTTACTGGATTTAATGGCTCAGACCCAGAACAATCCTCTGACCCGGAAATGAATTACCAGCCAAACTAGTAACTGGAAGAGTCCTCCTCAAGAGTTAATGAGGAGATGGGGTAGAGTACCCATATGAAATAATTCCAGACCTGACCATGAGATTGGGATTCAGACCCAAGAAACCTTGCTGAGGAAGGCAAGAAAAGAGGTAATTCAGGGGGGGAAAGGAAGATTTGCGAGGAGGCAAAGTTGAAAGACCAAACTCAAGAAGAGAAAAGAGCGCTTACAACTCTCTGGTTTGAAGAAGAACTGGGAAATAAGATTGTTCTGGACATAAGAAGATGTTGGCAGGGTTTTTGTTTCAAGATGATAAACGGGGTTGACGAGTGACTATGGAAGTAGTCGTGCAGACCTCCTTACTTGGTACAAAGAAAACCAGTTGCCAAGATCCCATGGGAGGAGGAGAGTAACCTCCATCCCTGACTGTCGCTGAGCAAGAAGAAAGAGTCTCTCTCAGAGAAACATGGTCTAGCTCGAGGGTGGCCAACGGTAAATCTTTCAGGAGTGGTTGTGCCTATGGTTGGGTGGATATAGGCACCCCTTTTAGCAGTCACTTCATGAATTTTGGTTTCCTGATAAGTATTTTCATACTTTGTGTATTGAAATGGAAATGATAATTGAATATATTTATATGTTTATGACTGAGTTCTGTATTGAATGATTAAGGTAGAAATATGTATTGTCCCTCTGTGAACCCATGATTTTGAGCGGTCTTTTGCTTTCCTCAGCTTAGCATCTAGAAAGCTATGAGATGTAAGCCTGCAAGAGTGTCGTGGAAGGATTTATTGGGATGCATAAGTTCTGTCGACCTCTAGAATCTACCTTCGCAAGAATACTAAGTTCAAACCCTATGGAAGGAGGGCGCCTCCTTCAGACCTTTCAATCATGTGACCAAGGGCTCATGCCCATATCCTTAACCAATTCACGACTAAGAGATTAGCGTGTAGCCCGCGAGAGTTTTCAAAGGACCCATGTGATTAAGGTCTGGGAACCTTTCACTAGGCTTGAAAGGAGCTAAGCCTTTCTAACTTCATAACTTCTACAATTCAGAGCTCTGGAGTATTATGACCCTACCATTTGTGAATCGGCCGAAGGAAATTGATTGTTATGGTTACCCACAAGTTTGACTAGCACCTGGCGGTCTCCCTAATCGTAGTCGATAGACCTTCCCCACTGTTAAACCTTAATCCATTCATTAATCATGAAGTAATTAAAGCCACAAATCTAAGGGTATTTGAGAATCCCCTTGGCCATTGGATCTACGTCGAGGTAAGTCCGGTGAAGTCCTACTTCGGGAGAACAGAGATTTGATAGCACCAAAATCCCCGAACGCCAGAGTTATGAAGCGATGAGAGTCATGGATCTGTGGAGTTCGTTGAGAACCCATCTTACCTGTTTGATCAACCAATGGAGGGGCCCACGTATGGTACTTCGGTGAAGTCCTGCTTTGAAAGAGAGGAGAGGCCATAATTCCAAAACCCCGAAGGCTGGAGCTGCGAAGTGACGAGGATCGTATATCTAGGGACCCTCCAAGATCTCCCATGATTTTTATATCTAGACCATGGTCATCCCGGTGCTGACCACTCGGGGAGAAAGGAGGAAGTCACACCATGGATCCCTCGAATGTCGAAGTTACAAAGTAACGAAGGTTGTAGATTCAGGGTTTACGTGGACACACCTTGACCGTGATATTGAAGGGTTTGAAAGGCTATTAGTCCGGGGTGACATGGCACATTAACGTCACCCAGGGTGACATGGACTCACAATGGACATGCCATGTGTCGCTAGGATTCATACGTTCACAGACCCTATGTTCCCATTTAAAATGTGACATGTGTCACCCACTGTAGGGGCCACGTTTCATCACTACCTTGCCGCCTGTCACCCCTGGTACTTTCTTACTTGGTCCATTTGGCGATTGGAGTGCTCAAAACCCACCCGTCCTTTCCTCTGCGTCGATTTCGAGACTTCGAGACTTCAGAGATTTGGGATGCAGCGTCAGGGATAAACTGAAAGACCTGAAGGCTAGAGCCACATGGAGGGATTCCAAGCTTCTTCAGGAGTTCAAAAATTTTGGACTTCGGAGAACATATGTGTAGAAAGGAAAAAGGGACGTTCAACGTTGAAGCATCGAACGTCGAACTTCTCTCTAGTCCATATGTTAAATGAAGACCATGTCCCTTCGTTGGATTGGACGATGGATGGAGCTTCCCCGTGGATGTAGGAACTTGGGGATGGTATGAATGAGGTGGAGCCACGTGGCCCATGTTTGATAATTCCCAAAGAACTTCGGGAGGCCACAACTTGAAATCTAGAGCTCAATTTTGAGTCTAGTAGCAGTCATTAGAGAGTTACGGTTGAGTGGAAGAGAATGGAGATCTCGGGCGAAGGCTTGAAGTTGAATAGAATAAGTGATATTTTGATGCACTATCCCTAGAAAGGGTACTTAGGGGTCGAGTGTGTTACAATTTAGCAGTCAAGCATGACTTCCCTAAACCCTAGACATAAAGCCTCATTGTTCCTATTTTTAAAAATGGGGATAGAAACATTCCCTCTAATTATAGGACCATTATGACTAGCCCTATTTTATCCAAGCTTTATGGGATTATTTTGGAGAAGAAGATTAGCTTTTGGCTAGAAAAACACAGTAAAAGAGCTAAAGGTCAAGTCGGGTTTTGGACATATCATTCAACTATGGACAATCTTGTTATCTTTAGGATGATTTCAGAAGAGTTCCGCAATACTAAAACCAATCTTTTTTGTTGATTTGTTGACTTTAGAAAAACTTTTGACACAGTTCCTAGGAAAAACCTTTGAAATAGGTTGGAAGAGATAAAAGTGTCTTTCGAGTTGAGGGTTGCTTCAATAAGGCTGTATGAGAACGTTATTTCCAAGTTTAAGAACATTGAGGGTTGGTCGAAAGAGATTAACTGCAATATTGGAGTCAAGCAAGGTTGTCCCTTGTCCCCTACCCTTTTTGGCATATACATAGACAAGTTAGAAGAATGTCTTAAAGAAGCAGGTTGTGTCAGCCCTACTCTCACTGGTATAGTCATCAATATTCTTTTTTATGCCAATGAYATCATTCTTATGGCAAGGARTCCCCATGATCTTGAAAWCCAACTAACAATCCTCAAGGATTTTTTCTCCAATATGGGTATGATTGTTAATACTGACAAGACTAAGGTCATGATCATTAAATCCAATAAGATCACTTATGATACCTTCRTATATGACAACAATAACTTGGAGGAAGTGACTTCATACAAATATATTGGAATCGATATTCACCACAAGCTCAATTGGAATTATAGCATTGAGAAAAGGATTATTGGTGGATGGAAAGCTTATTATGGGCTTGAAAACAATTGTAAATAAATCAATATTTGAATATGGGATAAGAAGAAACTCATCTTTGAGACCCTTGTTACACCTACTATTCTTTATGGAGGTGAATTATGGGCATGTAGTATCTCTCATGAATCCTGGAGAAAGATAGAGCAAATAGAAAAGAATTTGTAGCCTGAAATCTCAAAATTAAAGGAAATACGCCCTGTCCCATCCTCCTCTTAGAGGCAAGCCTTTCCCCCATTGAGAGCATGGCTATGACTAGATACCTAATGTATAAGAACAAGTTAAACAACATGGAATACAAGAGGCTTCCTAAAATTGCTTCAAAATCTAATCGTAACCACCATCGACTCAAGCGAGGATGGCATAAAGATGCCCAGTCTTGGCTACGCTATTGGGGAATCATGGAAGACACCATTTTGCAGAATAAGGATACTATTAAAAATATCATCAAATCAAAATTTAAGGAGAAAATGTGGTGTGATAAAGAGTTATAGGGAAAAAAAAGGTATTATAAGGATGTAATTAACCCTAATCTAGAAGATCAAAATTATCTCTTTGTTTTGACAAGTGTAAAGAAAAAAATAAGCATTGCTAAGATAAGAACAAATTAAGAACAAATTCTCACGAGCTCCATAGTGAAACTGGGTGTTGGTTAATTCCTAAAATGCCCTGGGATGAAAGAGTGTGCTAGCTTTGTGACACTAAGAAGGTTGAAGATGAAAAACACTTTCTCTTAGATTTTCCAGCCTAGCCACATTAGATCTCAATTTCAAAATATTTGTGAGAGTACCAACCTTCCTAACCTTTTAACGGTGATCTTGGAAAGCTTCTCTTAATGTTTTTCTAGCACAGAAACAAAATTCTAAATAATTGCAAGTAATCCCTTCACCTCTTAAAGTATAGTAAACATTCATCATCATCATCATCATATAAACAAAATAATAAAAAATTTCAAAAACTTCCAAAACTTCCACAAAAGGAAGAAATTAAAATAATAAAAATAACTTTAAAAAAAAAAAATATTACTTATTTTGAAAAAAAAAAAATATCATAAATAAAATCTCTAAAGATTTAAAATAAGAATGAATAATGGTTCTGAAATCATTTAAAATAATGGTTCTAAAATCATTTAAAAAAAATATCCTCTCTCAAATAATCACTCTAATTATATCAAACTCTATAATTTTTAATGTTTTTAAAACCAACCGACTCACAAGAAAGTGAGGATACTTGAATAACATGTTAAAAAATAAGAAAATATTAAAACTTAAAAATTAGGTTATTAAAATATATCATATTAATATATTTTTAAAGTTTTGAAATAAATTTAAAAAAATCATTTTAGATACATGGTTCTCTTTAGATAAGGATGAAAAATCAACTTACAGTCACATAAAATAGATTAATACGATCTCAGTGGAAGTTCATAATTTACATAAAGTAATTTAAATTTCGATAGATCAATACAGTCTCTCAATGGACGGTCATCATATAATATAAATATCAATGGACGTTCATAATATATCATATATCATATATATATATATATATATATATATATATATATATATATATATATATATATATATATTATATATATATATATATATATAAAAGAAACAAAATAATAAAAACTTTTAAATTTCAAAGTAAAAAGAAATTAAAATGATAAAAATAACTTTAAAAAAATTAATTTATTACTTATTTTGAAAAAAAATATATCATAAATAAAATCTCTAAAAATTTAAAATACGAATGAATTTTTTTAATTAAACACTTTATAATAGTTCTGAAAACATTTTAAAAAATATCAATCTCTCAAATAATCACTCTAATTATATAAACTCTATAATTTTTAATATTTTTAAAGCCAACGGTCTGGCAAGAAAGTGGGGATACTTCAATAACAAGTTCATAAAATAAGAAAATATTAAGTTTTAAAAATTAGGTTATTAAAATATATCATATTAATATATTTTTATATTTTTAAAGTTTTGAAGTAAATTTTAAAATTTTGGAATAAAGTTTATCTTTTTTTATTAAGAGGGGTAAATGGTAACAAGTTCATAAAATAAGAAAATATTAAGTTTTAAAAATTAAGTTATTAAAATATATCATATTAATATATTTTTAAAGTTTTGAAGTAAATTTTAAAATTTTGGAATAAAGTTTATTTTTTTTTAATTAAGGAGGGGTAAATGGGGTAAATCATTTTAGATATATGATTATGAAAAATCAACTCATATTCACATGATGATTATCTTTACTATCACATGATAATTTGAATTATAATAAGTTTTGTTATTTTCAAAATTTATTAAATAACACAAAAGAATTAAAAATAAAAAACACATTAATATTTTTCAAATTTAAAAAATAATTTTTTTTTAACCTGATAAAAAAATAGCATTTTTATATATTAAAAAGAACCTGCATTGTAGCCACAACATTTACATATATAGAAATTTAAAAAAGAGTATCTTGAACTATATTGTTTTTTAAACCTGATTTTCAGGTAATTTCACAAGTAACTTGTTCAACAAATTGTCAAAAAAACATGCAATTTTAAAGAACATTCATGAAATTAAGGATGAACATTGCCCATGCTTCTTGTCTTTGAAGTCTCCTTCATAGTGATGTGCTTCTTGTCTTTTGAGTCTCCTTCATAGTGAGGATGACTTTGTTCCTCAATTATCATTGTATCCCTTTTTTGGCTATGTGTCTCATCCTCCCTCATGTCATGTAATACAGAATTACCAGAACCTAGGTTGTTGGAGGCCAAAGAAAGTACCAAAGTGCGCAACCTCTTACATTCCACTTCCCAGGCCATTACATTGACGATGAGTGTATCAATTGTCTACTCCATCTTTGTGAGTTTGACTAAGAAAAACTTGAATATCCTGTTATAAGCTTGAATAACCACCTGGTACCTATTCAGAAATTTCTAAATATCTTTGATATTTAGGTTGTCCATGAATGCAATGGATGAACTCTGCAATTCAAATTAAAATAACTATTACAAGGCAATGATACTTCACAATATGTTAAAATAAGAATTAAAGTTATTAAATGATTTAATATAATAGCATTTTTAATATAAAATTAAAAAAATAAACTTATTTAATAAAGAAAAATTAAAAATACAATTCAAATTCTACAATCCATTTAAATCTTGGAGGTAGAAAAATATATCTTGGAGGTATAACATATTTTTTACTAACCCAGTGTACTTTATTTTATATATATATATATATATAGAGAGAGAGAGAGAGAGAGAGAGAGAGAGAGAGAGACAATTGTACATAAACTACCTTCACAACAACATATTGGTGTGGTATAAAACCTCCCTCATAGAAATGTAAGGAGTAGTCTAAAACCCCCCTCATATTAACTTATAGGGGTGGTTTGAAACCCCCCTCGTAGAAGCTTATAGGGGAAATTTGAAACCCCCCTTTAGTAAGGTATTGAAGAAGATTGATACCCCCCTCTTAGTAGTTTACGAGGGAAATTTGAAACCTCCCCCATAACAAGCTGGTATAGGGGCGGTTTGAAACCTCCCTCATAGCATCTTATGGGGGTGGTATGAAACCCCACTCATAACAACTTATGGGTGTGGTTTGAAAATACCCCATAGAAAATTATAGAGGTAGCTTGAAATCCTAGTCATAGCTACTTACGAGGATGGATTGAAATCCCCCTCATGTCAATTAATGAGCAAAGTGCCATCATACATGTAAGAATAGAGAAAGGACATGGAAAATGTTGTTGAAGACATACATAATAAAGCCATTTAATACCCTAATTTCTGAAATATTTCATATTATAATCATTCCAAATGGTTTTCCTCATGTTAAACAAACCTCCTATTGTAAAGAGCATTGAGTTTTACAAAGTTCTTTAACCAGTTTACAACATCCTCCATAACTTGAAACATGCTTAGTACCCTTCTTATGTTGTTCATGAGTTCAAACACAAAATGAATTCCAAACTCAATTAGTAAATTGTATCTCATCTTCAGTATATCCTGGAATAGTGGACTCTATAGTAAAATGGTATCCATACCTTGTTATGCCTTAAATAAATCAAACATGTCTTTGATGATATCAATGACTAGACTTTTTTAAAAGTGGAAACAAAAGAGAACCTAGGCATAACCATGCCAAATTATTCTATACACATAGATATCTACCCATAATGCACATTGTTCGTCGTTCTATCACACACTCCATCTCTTCATGGATTTTGGAATTACAACTTCTCTTGGTAAAACCCAATGTCCAGATCCATTCAAACTCCACATATTACCAAGAATTTTTCTCATTATGTTTGATACCATACTTCATAAAACTAACCTATTCTTGAGAGGTTAATCTGGAACCATGCCTTTAAATTTAACCTAGATTAAACATGCCAAATTATTTTGAACCTAAAGATAACTACCTACAATGCACATTATTCTATCATAGGTATGACACATCCCATGTTTTCATGGATTTAGAAGTGCAACTTGTCTCTATAAACCTCGAATCCATATAGATTCTAACTATAACACTTTCCCAAGGCATGTGATTATTGTTTGATTGCAAAGAACTAACCTATTCCTTGCATAGCATGGCCACTAATTCAAAAAAATAATGTTAGCCTCATCTGTAAGCATACCCAATAATCCCCACATAGGCATGTACCACTCCTAAAATGATGGAAGTGGTTTACATCCTCACAATGATTTCCCTTCCATCAAGCTTGAAAATGAACTTTATGACACTTATGGTAATCACCACATATAGAGAGGTCAAATCATAGGTTCACTCAAAATCTATGGATGCTTTAGCTAATATTTTTGATGGTATGTCTCATTTAGTGCATAGTCTTTGAGAATGCACTAGAAGTTATAGTAATGAGGTTCAAGCTATTGATATAATTGGTTCTTTAGCTTATGCATTGAAGGTGTTTAATAAATCAGGCTCTATATATTTAGTTAATGTAGTTGAATTAGATATCCTACTAGTTAAGAAACTTAAACCATCCATCTCAAGGCTCATGCAGAGACGTGTAGTTGAAGCCTTTGCTTGTTTGTACATAAATTCTTACCTCCACTAAAGTTTGTGTTAGGAGGAAGAATACTTTTTTCTTGTAGGAATGGTGACCACAAGTCATAGTGAGGTGAAATAAGTGCTAATATTATCATTAAGACTCCTATTGAGTACTCAGATACTTGAAAGGAACAATGGACTACGACCTATGGTATCCTAGGAATCATAATTTTCAACTATCAGTCTATTCAGATGCTGATTGGGCTAACTGCGCGGATGAAAGGAAAAGAACAAGTGGAGGTGCATTCTTCTTAGGAGATTCCCTTGTATCATGGTTGAGAAAGAAGTAAGGTTCCATTTCCTTATCAACTACAGAAGTTGAATACATTGCAGCTGCCACTTGTTGTACCCAAGCATTATGGATGATTCAAACACTTGCAGACTTGGAGGTAAAATATGTTGCACCGATCCCAATTCATTGTGATAATACTAGTGTAATCAGTGTGTCAAAGAATCCTTTATTTCACTCCAAGACCAAGCATATACCCATCAAGTATCACTTCTTGAGGGAATAGGTGACCAACACTATTGTTTCTTTGCATTATATTCCATCCAAAGATCAGATTGTTGATATCTTCACTAAACCGCTTCCAAAAGCTCAGTTTGAGTATCTACGCCAGAAGTTGGGTGTGAACCCATTATCAACCTAAGAGATTCCATACTGTCAGGGGGAGTATGTATTGGTTGAATATCTGATACCTCCAAAACATACTGCAATAGCTTAGAGGGAGAATGTTCTCTTTGATATTGATGTCAAAGGGGGAGAAAAGGAGTGGTCTGGATGCTATAGTTGGAGGTCCAAGCAGAATAGCACAACCTTTTAGGGTTGCCATCAATGCCAAAGGGGGATATTGTTGGCATGATTTATAGGAAAGTGCATTCTTTTCATTGATGGAAAGAACAATAGCGACGATGGCATGATTACAGGAAGAGTGTGTAGAAGGAATCAAAGCTCAGAAGAGATGGGGCGATAAAACTCAGATCAAATCAAGACTGTCAGATCTGCAAGCTAGATCTACAGAAGGGATGAATTGTAGGGAGAAAAAGTTGAATTAAACTACTCACCAGTTACAATCCCTCAATATGTCTATATCGTCATATCTCATAGCTTCAAAGATATACGACTGCAGTTGATCCAACAAACAATGAGTTTAAGTCAGATTAAATTGTGACCATCGGATGCACAATTGCCAAATCTACGGTAGGGATGAATTGCGGAGATTGAAAGGAGAATTAAACATCGCTCTTGTTCCAATCCCACAATTAGTCAGGATCGTCCGATATTATAGCTTCGAAGATCGACAATTGTGGTTGACTCATCAACAATGCACAACTTCAAATTGCAGAGTTTGGGTGTCGAAGTAAATCACTCGCAAGTTGTGGTTCCACAATCGACCATCGATCTGCTTCGAGTGTCCTCACGACCGTTGGATAATTTTTGAGTGGAAGGAAAGGATAAGCCAGCAAAGCTACATCACAGAAAGATCAATCCATCAATCTAAGTTCATGATCGACGAACAACATTCACTTCGGATCTAAAAACGTGAGGAGGTTACACTCTGGAGAGCTTGAAATTTGAATTTCCCGAAATGCGAATTTTTGTCAGTCGTTGGATTATTCCAGGTGGAAGGATAGGATAAGTTGGAAAAGCTACATCGCAAAAAGATCAAGCCATCGATATAAGTTCATGATCGATGAACAACATTCACTTCGGATCTAAATATGCGAGGAGGTTACACTCTGGAGAGCTTGAGATTTGAAATTCTCAAAATGCGAATTTTCATCAGTCGTTGGACCATTCCAAGTGGAAGGACAAGATACGCCAGAAGAGCTGCATCGTAGAAAGATCGAGTCATCGATCTAAGATTATGATCAATGAACAAGATTCACTTTAGATATAAAGATACGAGGAGGTTACGCTCTGGAAAGTTTGAGATTGGAAAAACCCAAAGCTCGAAAATCCGAAATGAATAAGGACCATCGGATCTGGAGGACATACGAGGACCATTGGATCAATGTTGTTGGTCAGCAGACCATGTTAGTAGACCACATCAGCAAATCACGTCAGCAGACCACGTCATCAAGGATATGTGGCAAACCATGTCAGCAGAGCACGTTAGCGAATACACATGGCATAATCAGATGATGACAAGTGTCAAGAAGAAATTGGCTCGTTCCATGTCAACAAGTGACATAAGAAAGTTGTGTCACTCCAGGAGAATTGCTTCGAGAGTTTCACCACCAAGAAATTTCAAAAGTATTGAAGTCCCGAAGGACAGAGGTTCGAAGTCACTCTCAGCCGTTGATCTAAGATACACCGAGAGTTAGGAAAACCATTAGATCCAGGAGAAGAACATGTGCCACATGAGGATCCATGTCAGCAAGACTACGTCATCAAGGACACGTGGCACAATCAGACAATGACAAGTGTCAACTTGATTCGGCATTTCAGGTACATGGAATTCACAAATCCGAGTGACACATGGCAGCTACTAGGATCATGACACATCATCAAGTGATGTAAGTAAGTGACATCACTCTAGAGGACAGAAGGGGTTTGAGATTTGAAATCTTTGAAGTCCAGAGACCCGAAGGAGATATCGACCATTGATCCAAAAGGGACACGCGTTAGTGGATTGAAAACTTTGGAATATTGACGTATGGAGAAAAGAACAAGTTGAGACTTGAAATCTCCGAAGTCCAGAGACCTGCAGGAGATATCAATTGTTGATCTGATGTCGGGTGCACTCTCAACCATTGATCAAGATACAATGGAAGTATAGCATAAGTGTAATAAACAAAGACTCGGAGTAAAAGGTGGCCATCCATCTCAACGATTGATTAAGTCTTGGTCGTCAGATTAATCCTTGTAATAATCAAATCTAACGATTGATCTGTTTCCGCGAAATGAATGTAAACCGTCTGATCTATTCGGGAATTCTGATTCAAAAGTTTCGAAAGGTTTGAAACCCAAAATTTTTGAAGGGCAAAGTGTCGAAGTTACGACAGTCATCCATTTCAAGAGAATGAATCGTGGTCGTTGAATTGATAAGCGCTTGTTGAGCTTAGGCGTATGGTGACCGCCAATGATCACGTGAAGGAAGGGGCTTAGAAGCCAAAGAAGCCATAATTGACTGGTTGTAACTGACAGAGTAGACGAAGAGTTTTGACTGCCTGAGAAGCTAAGGAATCTCATCATAACACCCACTGATGATGAACACGTTGAGCTAACTTCCAGGGATGAAGAAGAGTTTCCATGATGAGTAGGCAGAGGACTCAACGTGAAAAAAAGACGGAGAAAAAAGAAGTGAGGTGACTTTTCTGGTTACCTATGCAGTTGTGAGGAAGAGACATAGTGAACAACATGTAGGCAAGAACAGTGACACAGTGAAAAGCATGTAGAGGCATAGCACATAGAATGAAGATGGCGCACATAGTATAAAACGAAGAAGAACAGAAAGAGCAAGGGATGTGAGAAGAAAGACACTGATGCAGGAAGAATAGAGAAGTGTAGCAGAACAATGATGAGACTGGTAAGCCATTGATAAATGTTGTATCACTATGATAAATTTAAGAAAGAAAAGATTTATATTTCAGGGTGGTAGAGAGGTTCTAGGGAGGACTGATGTCCTCAAAGTTTCAAGTGGGTGCTTGAACATAGGGAGTTGTAGCTTCCATCTAGTTGCATCCAGAAAAACCAAGGTTCCAGGGTGGTGCAAGGGATAACTATCGTTCTCTGTTATACATGTCGGTGCCTGTGTGACTGGATGTTGGTGCTTCCATCCAGTTGGTGTTTGAAAACTCAGAGAGTTGGTGCTTCCTTCTAATGGGTGCTAGAGAAACCAGAGAGTTGGTTCTCTTAGCAAGTTGTTGCTTGTAAAACAGAGTTTGTTGCCTCAAGAGGAGTTGGAGCTCATAAGAATGATAATGTACAGAAAATAAAGATTACTTATCATATCAAGAAGAAGAGGTTTTTCCCTTTATGGGTTTCCTCGGGAAATATCTGTCTCTGTATATTTCATGTGTGTGATTGATGTTGAATATTATATTGCTTACTTCCCTGCTTTATTGTGATCATCATTGAGTGTTCTGTAAATAGTTCAAAATGGGCATAATTGTTTAAGCATAGTAATAACTAATTCACCCCCCCCCCTCTTAGTTGTCCAACACATATTTTGGGACAAGAAAAGTATTTCTTTTATTGATATCACAATGTTTACTTACAACAAGGTCGAGGACTACCCCACGAACCTAGTCTGGGCTCTTCTTCACCAAGCTCCAAGTGCACCTTTGTGTATCTTTCTCCTCTCAACCTTCTTCTTAGGAATGGGATGGGCTTATGATGGAGGAAAAAGGGAAAAATGGGGAATTCTGATGCAATTCTCTCAACAAGGCTGCAAATACTTGGGGCAAGGAGGGGATGTGAAATGGGCATAGTTTCACTGTTCTTATGATTAGCTTAGGAATGAGACCCAAACACATCCTTTTATATCACAAAAGGATGGTTATTCGTTTGGGAGATGGGCTATAGGTAGTGGATCAGTTGGGAAACTACCCAATAGCCCATAATGTCAGTGAATTCCTTGCAACTTTTTTATTTTTGCAACTTTTGCAAGTATACATGGGTTGTAATGGTGCAACTAGTGTACGTACATGGGCTGTAGTGGTGCAGCAAGCGTGTGTACATGGGCAGTAGTGGTGCAGGGTGCGTACATCTTCAAACATAGTGTTTTTAAGAAGAGCTACTTAGTGATGGCTTGGCAAAAATAGCAAGTAAGAAGGCCAAATACCAAGTATGCATGTATGGAGCAATTTAGGGTTATAACAGATGCCCCCTAATGTGTGAGGTCATAAAAGCATCTGATGGATGAAATACATTAAAAAATATTCACCAATGTATGAAGAGGGTGAGCCCGGGACCAAAGTTTGGGAGGTGCCATCTGCAAAAATAAGAATTGTCTCTCCAAGGCGGGCATTGAAATATCCTTGATCCCGCTGATCAAGATATTTGCTACTAATCTAATGTTTTGTCTGGAAGATCCGATACACTGGGGGTTTCTGGATGCGTTTCATTTGTATGTTTGAGATATTTATGGTTATTTCATGTGCATGTGGGTTATTGCATGTGCATGTTGCGTATTTATGGTTTAAACAACATATATAGGATGCATGCGGAAGTAAAGAACATCAACTACTCAATAACATGTATTATATGACTCAAGCATGGAAATACAATAGCATACTGGAAATATAGAATATAATCGTCAGCTAGATCTCATGGATCATCACTGGAATACAAGAAAATAACATCAAAATACCCATGATCAGAAGATGATAGTAGATCTTATGCATGTACAAATAGATCGACAAAAATATGTGATTTTGGAAGTACGGTAACCGCTACTAGCTAGAAAACTCATCTGGAAGAATAGATCATCGGAATGCTCTGGAAACTGCTCCAATAGAAGCGCCCTAGCCTTTAGATTGAAATGGATAGGTGTCGGATCTTAGATCTGGTCTCTGAGGCATTGGATCTAGACCCCTGGGGGGTTTGAGCACCTCCTTTGACACTGGATGCACCCCAAAGGATTCGACCAA
>JZKD02S0100905.1:0-24713 GCA_000966675.3 Picea glauca
TGAGGGCATAACTTTTGCATACAATCTCTATTTGGAGCACTCGGTATACCATCGGAAAGGTATAGTCGATAATTACATATTTATTTCATCCTAGAATGTGCCTTTGGCTACTTGTTAAGCACTATCACACCAAAAATTTCCATTTAGGGCCTCAAAATGGCCCTAGAAGTTCAAGACCTAAAAAACCGTAAAAAAATTGCCAAGGTGGAAAACTATGCTTTGAGATAGTGGAATAGGTGGGTAGCCACCAATATTCACTTGGATCAGTGCATGACCAAGATAATGATGGCCTCTCATGATGCAATATTGGCAATGAAAAGAAGTAAAAACAACAATCTATTAACTTGGAGGGATAATTCAAGGTACTTTCACAATGAATTTGAATATGGTGTAAAAAGATGAAATGTAGGAAATTGAATTATCTTTCTGAGTATATAATTTTGTTTATACAATTTATGTATTACTATGTGAAATTTGTTTTTTTCTAATAGTGGCATGTTGCTTTTCATGTAAAATGTAATGCATATGTTTTTGTTAGTGCAAGGGTTAAGTACCTAAACTATGGAATTTTCTTTAAAAAAAATAGAGAATTATAGATAACACATTGTTGGCACTCTTCACGGTTTTTAAGACCCTAGGTTTGGTTTATCTATTACCAACAAAAACCACCAGACACCGGCCCTTTTGGCATCATCCTCTTTCTCAAATGAAGTCTCACCTGAGGTATCTATTGGGAATACAAGAACCAAGCTTCTACAATAGTAAGGGAATGGGAGGAAAACATTTGGTTCATTCTTCCTGATTAATTATGTGCATGTAACTATGTTCTTATTCAGTATTGACTTACTTAATGATTCAGATTCATATTATCAATATATTCCATATTACTGCATAGACTCGTTATTGTCAAAGTCATGATCACTGCGTAAAGATTTAACATAAGATAAATATAATATACTATGCATTCAAATATAAGTTCATCAACAATCACATAAAATACAAATGACACAGGATTTAATGTGGCTCACCCAACTCTGAGATACGTCCATAATGATTGGCTTATTTATTATGCTTCCACTCAATTCTCTAGGCTTGCGCACTACGCTTACATAGATGCGTTATGGACATCTTTATCTTGTCTTAGCCTAGCCACTCTACAATGAAAGCCTCTCTCTCTATTCGTCATCCCTTACATTCAGATACAAACTCCTCTCTGTTACAGATTCTTAACAGGAACTAAACAGAACTCAACATAACACAACCCAATAGAACCCTCCATATCAAACCCCTATTCTCCCAGCCCATTACATACTTATACATAAAAAATAGAGCTTAAACCCTACTTGGTTCATCCCAAAAACCCATTACATTGCATGGCTAATTTAGTTAACTGGTTGTTTGGCTGATTTCTTATGCTTTCCCATCTGCATGTTGTTTTTGCACGTCCTTCCATGTTTATAATGTTGAGTTGTCTTCTTTCCTTTTTACTCACTTTATTCCCCTGTGTTATTCTTATTTTTTATTCTCCTTACTTTATTCTTGTTTATTCTCTTTCTTATTCTACTTACTATGCATTGTCCTTCTCGATGCATATCATCTGCGCACTTCCTCGTCTTTCTTCTTCTCCTCTTCTACGCACTTCTTCTGTACTTAGGATTTTTCTCAAAACTGTATTATAAACCTTCCTGTCCAACAGGAACCCAATTCTCACCTATGGCTCGTCTCGAGCCACTAAGACATGTTTCATGTTCTTCCATGCCACAACAAAACTTTGGGAGGCTTCCTTTGCTACCTCCACTTCTTTGATGATCTCTTCCTCTTTTTGTGTGATTTCCTCGACCCCCTGTGCAGACAAACCTATGATTTTTTCCTTTTCTTCATATCCAACCTATTTGACCTTTCCCTACATAGTGACCATATCCTGTATTACCCTCACTTCTTCTTCTTGTAGTGGTCCCAATCATTGTTGAAGGATATTTTGTTGATCCCTCATCTTCTCAACTTCTATGTATGCCTACCTCTGAGCCAAAATGGCTGACATACACTCCACTGGTGGAAGTGTAGCATCCCTTTTTGTTTCCTCTTGCGCATGTTCTTGCACTTCTCTTAGCTTGGCCTTTATGGCCTTCATCTTAGGGTATTCTATTAATTTTTTCCACACCTTCGTTCTCTCTTCACAGAGCTTTGTGAATTCTTCATCTATCCTTTTAATGTTGGCAACTATTGTCGGTGTCATTATTTCCCTCCTTCATGCACTTTTGGTGGCATTCCTAGCATGTTCCTCAATAGTAAGTCCTGAATATGATCTATAAATCCCTTAATGACTTCACCAATTTTTAACACTTGTTCCTCCATGGTAACTTCGACTACTATGGGAACTTTTGGAATTTCCTTGTAGATTTGATGGATTGTTTCTTGGGTTTTATGCACTATGGCTTCACCTTTGTCCTTCTCCTTAAGGAATTTTTTGACCATTTTCTCAGCTTCATTTTTACCCTTCAGTATTTCGTTGACCCGACCTTCAACCTCCTTCTTTTGTTGCAATGCAGTGTCATATTGTTGTTGCAACTGGACACTTTCATCCATTATTCAAGTGATCTCCTATTGTGATTTCTCTCCTCTATTCTGAAACCCTTGTAATAGGCCTACTTGCAACTCTTGTAGTCTCTGCATGAACAACTATGATACAACTAGATTCATATGTCCAAGTGTCTTTACTTGTTCCTCTAACTTAACCATCAAAAGTTCCAATGCATTAGTTTCAAGCTGCAGTATCATGTGCCCAGTTGCTAATTGGGTCAAGACCGTATGTGGGATATATGATTCCTTTCATGGAATCATGGATTGTTTTTCCTCTAGCCTGCGATCGTTTGTGATGCTCACTAGTTGCAATAGTTGTTGGAGTACTACCAACTGATCCTGCACTTTCTTATGTTTCTCTTCTTTCTTCCTTGTTGCTTCCTCCAATATCTCTTATGTCATTATTCATCAGAGTATAGATTGAGACTTCTTTGTGCATCTTATTTTTCTTCCACACCGCTCCTTCTTGTTCTATATCCTTATCCTTCCTTTTTATTCTTATCTCGGGGACTATCGATGGGCCAAACATATCACCTGCATCATTAGTTTGATCCGTGTCTTTCTCATTATCTTGTTCCTCATCACTTTTGTCTTGTTCGTCCTCCTCTTCTAATTGTCTCATATTTTCTACTAGGCTCTTCAAATCCTCTTCCCAGTGATTGATTAGCAGGCTCACGTCCTCTATTGTCAACTTGTAACTAGTTGGAAACCATTTGTGCATTGGATCCTTCTTGGCCTACACATACATATGGTGCATGTCAGCTCTAAATCATGTGGTATCCTTGTATGTTTCTATTGTTTATGTTGATATGCGTTGTGTGTGTGCAACTAAATAGGTGATATTTGGCAAGTACACAAAAAATGTGGCATTACTATCATTTCTCCTTCTCTTAATTGTTGTGTGTCATAAATTGGCATACCTCACAGCCAAGTTGTAACTACCAGATGTGCACATGCACTGGTAATACCCTGGTTCTTGCCACCTAACCAGTGAAATCAAGATTATCAACCATGTGTAATGGAATTCTACGCATTGTTCCTAGGCCTCAGTGAAATCCTATGAGAATAGGTGCACCAAGAAGGCAGCCCATTTCATTTGGACCCCTTCCACACACTTTTCTGTCGTTGCAATGACTGCAGTTGATACCTCATATTTGTGACATTTTCGAAGCATCTTGTAGGCCAGTACCTGCATCACAAACCCCACATTTTTATTATTTATATCCCTCACATCCATCCCTCACTTCCCTCTATGTGTTTCGAATTTCTCTTTCATTGACTCGTAGAGGGATCGCTCTCCTGTAATACGTGTAACCAGCACATTATCGATTGATACAGGGGGATCAAGCCAGAGTGTCCCCCCATGAAAATATCTTATTAACACCTTCACACATGCATTAATTTTCATACTCTGCCCAAAATGTGGAATCTCCGGCAATTTTAGTATCCCTACCTTCTCCAACCCTAACACCCATTCCTATGGCTCTAACCGAATGACTCGTGTGCCTGGGATGCTCCTAGTGCGAAAATATTTCTCCCTGGAAAACTCAAGGGATTTTTGTGCATCAGTGATATCATGGTCCATAAACTTTAGGCCATAAATATTCCCCAACATTTCTCCTTCACTTCTTACCCCCAATGGAAATAGTGCTACCAGCAGCAGGGACTTCCCATTGTCTAGTACTTATATCGGTGGCGCATCATCCATCTTCGGTGGTAATTAGTCTTTGTGGAAACTCGCATGTGGTGCCAAAGACGAAGCTCTGGCTACTTCCTCTATCTCTATTGTTTTCTTTGGTCATCTTGCTTGTGTTCACGCAGGGGCAAATGGTCCTCCAACTTTGGGTGGTGCAATTCCTCTTATGTGATGGATTCCTGGACTAGCTCGACATCTATTTGTGGGTAGCTATAGCTCGGCTCTGGTGTTCTCAAATTCACTTTGGTTCACTCTATTTTCTCCTGCTTACATGCCATAATGGCTTAGACTTATTGAATTCCTATTTTTTTTATGCCTTTGTGCCAACTGGACATGTCTCATCTAGACTTTACTACCTTTTCCAATCTTCCATCGTGGTTGATGAGTTGTTAAATAAATGTTTCTTTATTACCAAATCCATCATGTGATTTTTCCCTCGTACTACCAATCTGCTGTGATTTCTGATAGATTTTACCATTTAAGAGTATACGTCACTTTTATGACCTATCCCTCTCACTTCGTAGTCATTGTTTATGTTCTTTAATGCTTTTAACGATCTTTCCATTGCCAAACTATGCAATGGTTCTTTATTGTTTTATCTGTGTGCTTTGCAGTCTGTCTCGAATGTGTATTGTCTCTTAAATTGGCGCAATTCTATTATGATGTGTGATAACCATTCCTTCTATGCAAGTTCTTATGCATTAGTACTCAAACACTCTTTTTATTTTTACTATATCTACTTTTTATTTGATTTTCTTTCTTTTTCTACTTTTTGTTTGTCTTTCCTTGTTTTTCTTGATACTATGGTACAACTACTATAATACATGTGTTCTAGTGTATCTCATATTATTGCGTAGACTGTCAGCCATATCTATAGATTTTTAGTCGAATTCCATTCACCATTCCTCCAAAGACTTCTCCATTAAATTTTTCCAACTACGCAACAACTGTCTCTGTTACCTGTTGAATCACACAGGGTCCCAACCAGTGTATTCTAAATTTTTGTGTATGTTGCATGAACTTATTGTCATAAAGTAATACCAAATCTCCCACTCGAAAATTTTTATTCTTAATGTGTCAATCATGCCAAGACTTCTCTCTTTCTTTCTAAACCTACTGATGGAAACCTATGACAAATCGGTATTCTTCAAGTTGTACCAACTATGATAGTCTATCCTCTACTGTGCCATAGGCTGATAGCTTAGTGATCACTTCAATGCATGGGCTAGGTAGAATAAACTCCATATGCATTATTGATTCTTTCCCATAGACTAACGTGAAAGGTGTCTTCCCTATTAGCTTCTTACATGTAGTTTGGTAAGCCCATAATACTGCAAGAACTCTTAAGTCCAAATCATCTCTCTCTACATTGCAATTTTTTGTCAAGACATTCTCCAAGATCTTATCAAATTCTTCTATTGGTCCATTGGTCTGAGGATGATATGGGGTACTCTTTTGATGATGAATTTGGAACTCCTCATTCAATGATGTAATTTTTTTGTTCACAAAGTGTGTACCTTGGTCACTCAGGAATATGCGCAGACATCCAAACCTTGTGACTACATTCTCAAATAGAAACAATGCATTGGTGTCCATAGTGCAATATGTAACTGGAGTTTCTTCTTCCTTCCTTGTAAAATACTTTATCGCAATGATTATGTACCTTTCCTCTGATCTTATTGCTTGTGGGTTGATTGGCCCCACAAAATCTATGGCCCATTTCTCAAATGCTTGCAATGTAACCTGTGGATTAAAAGGAATTTTGTCCCTCCTAGATGGCTTTCCGACTTGTTTTCATACATCACATGACTGACAATACTCCTTTGCATCTCTATGAAGTGTAGGCCACCAAATCCCTATGAAAAAAAAAAAATTTGCAGTTTCTATCCCTGCATATTGTCCTCCTGCAATCCCACCATGTGCTTCTTCAAGTATAATCGATCTCTCATGTTCCAACACACAATGCTTCAGTATTCCATTTGCACCCAATTTATATAGATTCACTGCAGTCAATTGATAATCTGTGGCTTTCACAAATAGTTTATTCTTCTGTGCAACTGTCATATCTAATGGATCCATACCTTTACTTAGAAATTGAACGATTTCTGAGAAGTAATCATCCACCATATTTTCTGTAAATAGTTTTGCATCTGGGAAGTTTTCATCTAAATTTCCCGCATCTTCACCTGATAATATGCATAATAGATGATTTGGTCTTGCATTTATCTTCCCTGTTTTCACTACAACCTTAAATTCATATTCCTAAAATAATAATATCCATATACATATTCTCCCCCCCCAACGCTGACTTTTTGACTAAATATTTTAATGTAGAATGGTCTATATACATATTAAAGTGAGATCCCAATAAATAATTCATGGATTTTTGTAGTGCGTAGACCATTTCCAATCCTTCACGTTCCATGGTTGTATAGTTCTTCTCTTCTATTGACAACTTCCTACTGGAAAAATAAATTGGGTGATCTATGTTTCCCTCCCCTAGTTGGGATAGTATTTCGCCCAATGCTATGGACGATGCGTCTACATGTGCATGGAACTCCTTGTTCCTATATGGAAAAATTAAAATCAGTGTAGTCACTAGTTTCTGATAAAGGTGTCTGACCCCTTCTAATAGTCCTCATTCCACTGGAACTTTTCTTCCCTCTTCAGTAAATTTTCCATCGGTGTTGTGATCTATGCATATCCTTTGATAAAGTTCCTATAATAATATGTATGACCTAGAGTTTCCCTCAATTGTCTAACTGATGTAAGAGGTTCTAACTCCAGAATTACTGCAATCTTTGATGGATCTACTAACAATCCCTATTTTCACACTACATGTCCCAAGAGAATTCCAAACGGTGCAAAAAAAATATAGTTCTTCAATTTCAATGAAATATGACATTGTATGCACTAATCTAAAATGAGCCTAAGGACTCATATATGATCCTTAAGTAGATTGAACATAGTATAATCATCCCAGTATACTTCGAAGAACTCATGGATGAAATCCTTGAACGTTGCAACCACTACTCTGGAAAACACCACAGGGGAATTCTTCAATCCGAATGGAATTACTATATATTGATAACTCCCCCACTCAATCGCAAAATTGGTCTTGTGTTGATCCTCTTGGAAAATTATTATCTGATGGTACCCTGGGAATCCATCTGTGAAACAATAAGTTTCCTGGCCTCCTACGTTCTCCAGTACCTTATCCATGAATGGTGTTGGGAATGGGTCATGTAAGCACACATCATTCAAATTCTTTAGATCTATGCATATTCGTATGCCTCCTATCTTATTGTCCTACAACAACTTTGGATAGATCCACTCATATTATTCTATTAGTTTGATGATTTCCACGTCCAACATGTTGTCAATTTCATCCTTCAACTTAACCGTGCACCTAGGATTTAACTTGTAGGGTCTCTTTCACACTCGCTTAGCTCCTGGTTTTAGTTGGATCTTCATTTCACCTAAGTCTCTTGCTATTCCCTTCATCTCTGAAAATTTTATTGGGAATAAGTCCTAATATTCTCGTAGTAAGTCTGCAATCTTCTCAATTGTCTCATGACTCCAACAATCTCATATATGTGCAAACTTGGGATTCTTTATCATCCCAATGTTAACCTTTCACATCTTTATAGGTTGTGTATATGCAGTGGATTTGAGCTCTAGCCCTTCTACAGCTCATACTCCTTCTGTCTCAGATACTTGTATATTTTTGTGATCCTCTTCATCATGTTCTTCCTTAGCCACATTGTAACACTCTAATAATTTGTGGACATTCATCTTGGCTCTATCCACACTACATGCCAGTACCACCTCCATTGTCCCTTCTTCCAAGAAGATATTCATTCGAATAGCTTGCAGCATTGCATCTATTGATGGAGATTTGCGTTTGAATTTAAATGTGATTTTGAACCTATGGACAAGTTCTTCCCATCTTTTTATCTCCCTACACATTTCCAATTCCAAATACAAGTTCTTTGGAATTGTGTCTAGTGTGTGTATAAATTTATCCGTCCAATCTATTTCCGCTACTGAACTCCATAAGGCCTTTCACTTTTCAACATGATACACTGGATCACTCTCTGTTATGTACTTCTACACAATATTTTCTTCCTCGGTGCCAAACCTTATTTGTATTATCATGTTGCACTATGACTAGTCTTTCATTCCCTCTCTGTGTGCATCCCACCATCTGGCTTGAGTCACTTTCAGAACAACATCTAGTGCTAAAAAACTTTGTTGTTTAGGTACCTGCATATCAAATGTATTTACAAAAATTCTTATATCAGTTAATCCATCATACCTAGGTGGATCACATAGCTCTTTTCCAATCCATCGCAAGGATTGAATGATGTGTGTGCATTGTCTAGTTGACACTTCATCCACTCTATGTTGCCAATGCTCTATACCTTCTTCAAAATATTATGCATACAAACTGATAATTTTCCGACTTAGCACACCATATTTTATAGTATTGACATAACCATCCATCCATGGCGTCATGTTGTATAAGTTATCAATGTCATTTCCTCTGGCTGGAACTATGTATCACTTTCCTTCTAATGGGTCCAAGGGTGTAGTAAATTTCAAATATCATATCCCTCCTTTTCAAGTTGATGATATCTTGGTTATCAAAATCCCATTCAAGTCCCATCAGTTTTGGATATGGTTGACTGTCATCTACGATCTCAATTACTTTAAAGTTTTCCACACTGCACACCCCATCTATGTTCACAGGTACTCCTGTCAATAGATCGATCGGTACTATTTTGAGATGATCCATGAGCCTTAGTCTAACAGGAGACCATATTGACTTGTTTTTTCCCATCAACTCCCATTTTTACTTAGGTAACACATTCACATCATACCCTAAGTCCAAGATAACAGTATCCACATCATACTCTCCAATATGTGCACTAAATATGAATTCTCTATTGGTCCTATTCCTGCACAGTATTTGGTTTACCATCCTTTGTGCAATGGGAGTTTCCCTTCCTCATGTGCAATGATAAATCATGTCATATAGTGTACTCATTGCATTTTAATCCTTCATTATATCTACACAATGTTTCAAGAATTTTGTTAGCGTATTTTTCTTTCCAGTCAGTTTCTATGGCACAATGTAATCTTCTACCTAAGGCACAGCTGACGTTAACACTCCCCAATATTATATGAGTACTTATTTTTTCTCTCTTATATGCCTCCTTTTCCTGCAGAGGATCAAAGGTTGGCATAGGCCCTGTTGAATTCCTTACCCATTGTTCAATCTACTTTCCTTCCTTCATCATATCATCCCATGTTCTAGCTCCTTCACATGTAACAATTGTTATTCTTGGTCCTTTGTTGCATCTTTAGACTAATATCTTTTGCACATTATGATTTGGATTATGGTTCTAGTTTCCTCTGTCCTTCCACTTTGCAACTAGTTGGGGAAAATCTTTTTTTGAATGATCCAATGCTCTGCAATATGTGCACATTGTACATGGATTCAGAAATTCATGGGCCAAGTGTCTGGGTTGATTAAATTTACAACATAGAATCGGTCCTCTTCCTCCTCTACCAAAATTTCCTCTACCCCAGCCTCAGATAAAGTTTCCTCTATTCCCTGGATTAAATCTTCTTTCATTATTATATTCCAAACTACCCCTTTCTAATGCAGCATTATCCTCTGGAATCCTGTACAAATCTAATGTGTGCTCCCTCATTAAGTCGAATGCTCGATAATCCTTCTCATCATGTCCCACCGACTTGAAAAATTTGCAGAATAAGTTCATTAGGGTACTAGGATACTTATGTAGTAATGGACACTCAGTTGGGTGATGGCCCCATTTCTTACATATCTCGCAATATCCTCCACCTGGTAATGGATTCGGTGCTCCTAACGCCAAATACTGTGTGAATGTTGGGAATTCGTACTTATGACATCCTTCAGTCCTACATTTGGTACACCATACTTGCTCATGTTTCTCCTTTCCCTTTGTCAATTCTTCCAATTGAATCATCAATCTATCCAACTTTGTCTGAACTTGTGCCATCCCTCTATTGTCTCCTACAGGAGATGATTCCAATTTCATTACAATTTCAAGTGTCTCAAGTTGTGATGCAATCATTCGTTGAACCAATGGCCTATGAATATTTGGTAGAATCCTTTTAATGAACCACTCTTAGTGTTTTTGATTAGGGATATGGAAATTCAATCTACCCATCAGATCCTTGAACCTTTGATCGAAGTCCCATACTGAATTTGTTTGTATCTGTTTAATCTCATTCAGTTTTGTGTTGTATTGCAACTTTGATTTCGGCTTCTTGAACTCATTTAGTAGTGCATGCCTTATCTCTGTAAAAGTTATGGCATGCCCTATAAGTTTGGTACTTTGTAGCTTCATGCACCAGACTAGTGCACGACCTCTAAATGTTGTTTCCAATTATGAAATCTTCACAGCCCCATCTTGGACATTCTTTGTGACCCAAATTTTCTTGCAAAAAAACAAGTGTTATTATGGGTCCTCTGACCCAACTCCCTAGAAATTAGGTAGTCTAAGGGTGTTGTCTACCCCTTCCATGTTTCTTTATGTATTTCCTCCACTTGGTGATGTTGGTTGACTATGATTCTGACTCTGCACACTACTTCCACTACTTTGAATGCTACTAATTGGTCCTCCCTAGCTAACTACAATTTCTTTTGAAAAATCTTCAACTATTATTTCTGATTGTAGTGATGCACACAAGGTCATCGATTTGACATAGGATCATGTGTAATTAGGACTTATTGGTTCTTCTATTACTGGAATGGATTGAAACTCCTATTCTTCTCCTCCTATATATGGTATCTTCATGAATCATACTAGTGCACAAGGTTCTCTCCCCACTCGCTCACTGCATGACTCTCCTTTCTTAGCCCCAGTCTTTTGCCTCTTGTACCTCCTTCCTCTGCACAACTCTCCAAACTTGTATTCTTCATATGGTATGCCTTCTTCTTTCATCCTCAATCCCTCCCTATCTCTTTCATCACTTCCTTAATTTTCTTCGACTATCCTCTTGTTATCCCCTCGTTCCCCTATGTGTATGAAGACCCTTAGCAGTAGGATTCCATTACCATCATGTTCTTTTCACGTAATAGCATCTTTATCCACATACCTAATGATTTCAGGAACCTCCTACATAGACCTTTGAAAATTCTCCTTCCTGCCACATTGTATGATTGAATACAATCTACTGCAAACTCTGTAATATATCCTCCTAGTATGCTATCCAACCAAAAATCAATTTCACAACTAGTTGGGTTACTTATATATTTCAGTTGTCTTACCAATTCAGGAGTCTGATTCCTCAGCATTGCAGCCCTGTATCTTCCATTTTTCTCCACTATTTTTTATATCCACTCAGTCAAAAAAATTGGAAATTCACCAAATAAAATTTAATCCAGATCTATGTACACATACATTTGCAGCCATTTCTTGTCACTCATTTGAGGGTGTATGTTCTCCTATCGAGAAAAATCCCATTCCTTCCTTTCTAACCATTATGATATCTCCTTCTTATTCGGCCTCCAAAACATCCCCTTAATAACAAATTTCAGGTCCCGACAATGGAACCATTTTTTGGTGATTTGCGCAGTTTTTAAGACCCTAGGTTCAGTTTATCTACGACCAACAAAATCCACCAGACACTGGCCCTTTCAACATCACCTTCTTGTGTATATGAAGTCTCACCTGAGGTATCTATTGGGAATATGAGAACCAGGCTTTTGCAGTAGTAAGGGAATGGGAGGCAAACATTTGGTTCATTATTCCTGATTAATTATGTGCACGTAACTCTGCTCTTAATCAGTATTAACTTACTTAACGATTCAGATTCATATTATCATTATATTCCAGATTACTGCATAAACGCGTTACTATCAAATTCATGATCACTACACAAAGATTCAATATAAGATAAATATAATATAATATGCATCCAAATAGATCATCTACGCTAGATTTTTCACTCCTACCCAAAAGAAATTGAAATAAAAATAATGTGTTCACATTCTAGAGCACATGCATATTATAGGAACTCACACATGCATTTTTTACTAAGTATTCACAAGGCCAAAGAAATATTGTAAGAATCTAGGGACATGGGAACAAACCCAAGAGTTAGTCCCTAAAGGAATAATATGGGCTTATGGAACCAAGAAAAACACTTTAAACAACCACAAATGACCTATCAAGGGCGTCCCTTGCCTCTGAATAGGTATATAGGGTACAACTAGAATTGTTTACCACTAGGTATGGGTCTCGGGGCCTTGGACATGTCCAGGGGAGGAAACATTAATGTTAGGACCTAAATGAATATTTTGTCCACGTAGGGCCAAGACAGATGCCTCGAAAAACTAGAGATGGTGTAATGATCCCATCTATTATACCAACATAAAAATGATCTATGCAAATAGAATTAACAATAGGAAGCACGCTAAATTATTCATGTAATTAGCATCAAATTAAAAAATCATGAATGTAACCATTCAAGAAAACACAATATTCAAATAAAACTATTTACATAGTGGAATTAACCCTAAGAAATAACTCAAAATGTGTATTTGTTAATGGGGATACTAATTGGTTGTGTATGAAGTACATTTTCTCCCATCCATAGGATTTCTATTCCTTTTCTCTCAACAACAATCCGCCCCTAATATAAGGATATGAGTCCACAAGGAGGTCTATCCCTCTTGACTATCCACTCTCCATACTGCAGTATTCCAAAACCCCCCTTTTCCCTCAACCTGCACAACCCAAGGAATGGGATCTCCCTTCTCCTCCACAATACCTCAGGCCTTCCCACTTCCCTCTAGGGCTCCAATGCATATGGTCATCCAAGAAATCTCTTACTTACAATATTACAAGCTATATTACAGGCACACAACCCACATTTTTAGCATAAACTCAAACCTCGCATGGTTGTTCTCATATATAGCAAGGTTGGTGTTCTTTCTAGCACCCATCTCCACCTTGTTGCCCCAAAAACATGCTTCTAAAAATCTCTCATGGCTACAGCATGGTTGGTTCTCTTTCCCAACAACCATCCCTCCTCTTTCTCCCCAAAATCATCTTGTGAAAAGTGAACACAACGCGATGAGAGGGAAAATTATTGGAAAAGAGAAAATTATTGAACAAAAAAAATAGAGCATGTCAGAGCATTTATGACAGAGGTTATAAAACAGGAAAACACTTTTGTTTTTTTAGAAAAGGAGAGAAAGAGAGAACAATTTGTGAGTGAGTAAGAATTTTTGAAAAACCTAGTCTATATTTGCAGCATACTTTTCCCAAAGTAAGAAAATGGCACCACCAAAGTACGAAGGATCCAGCCAGTTCGCACAGAAGACCAGAAGTACTCACAAATCGATGGAGGAAACAACCGGGGTGGTCGATGTGGATGAAATTCCAACAAAAGAGAATGAATTAATCAATTTGATGCAGGTCAAAGAAGAAACCCAAGAATAAGAAGCATCGAAAGTCATCCAAGCAGCACAAGGGTGAAACCTTAGGATACAAAAAAACCCTAATACGAAAAACCCAGTAGTGGCTCATAGAGATGGTCAACGGACTAAAGAAGATAGTGAAAATATAGAATCTGATAAATCGAATGTAGCAGAAAACCCAAGGGCGGAAGAATGCTCAGAGGATAAGGATGGAAACGATGAAGATCCAGATGCAGAAGAATAAATAGAGACAGCAGGTCCATTGAAAAGGAAAACAAGGGCAACAGTGATGACAACACACACAGCAGCAGCAGGTTGAGTTTTCAGTGCCCCACATTCTAGATTCGGTCATAGTTGTATAAGACATGTTGGTTTTTATTCCCAAGCTGAGATACACATATAATGATGTGACAAAGGTATCCAATTTTCCATAACTTACACAGGAGATTTACATGGAAAACAGAGGGTCAACTTCGACAAGAATTCTGATCCTAGAGCCCAAACAGTGGATTACAGGGTTGTATAACATCGACATTATGAATTTATTAGAGATACCACACTTTGGCAGGGGGAAGGAAGTCAATGCCTGCATCAAACACTTATTGGTGCAAGTTCATTGAGGGTTTTTATGGATGGACAAACCCATCCCTATTGATGTGGAATTAATCGCTAAGTTTACAGGACTGCCAACAAATGGGGTAAATCCCGAGCAGTATCTTGATGACAAAACAAAGGAGAAGGCCATTACAGAAGAAGTGAAGGCTCAATTTGGAATTGATATGGGTAGCAGAGGTATGATCATTAAGAACTTCAACAACCTAGACAACATATTTGCAACAAATTTGATGGTTTGTAAGCTACTTAGAAAGTGTCGCAAAGAAGAGGCATTTGCAGGGGTAGTCGGGGCAGATGCATAGTGCGCAAAAGGAACAATTCTAAGTTGGGTGTCGTTTTTTCTCAACCTATTCTTAGAATATTGTAGAGATATACAGGATGTTGGAATGGAGTTCCACTATTCTTGGTTATTGGTATTAATAGCTTTAGACACACGGGAAAAACCGAAGTACTTAGCATTTTGTGATAGAAGAGGAAAGTGTCATGAAGCAAGATATGAAACCTTGCGACACAAAATAGATCCTAAGCAGAGGAAGGCCAATGCAAGCATTTTTGGCATGTACATACAGGATATGCATGAGAAAATTGAATATACATGGAGGATTTCACCTGAAGTGGTGAAGGAAAATGAAGGAATTGCCAACTTCAAGGCATCCATTCACAACATATGGATACAAGCCAGAAGAGACCATAAAAATACATGGATAAAGATGCAGTATTGAATTACAGTAGAAGAATTCCAATAGGTCATAGTAGAATCACAAGATCAATGGAAGGTACTCGTAGATGTCAAGAAAGTAGCAAAGGGAAAAGAACAGGCAGAAGTTTGCACAATGCATAAATCTAGTAACCCAACAGCCAATACTAGAAAAGACTCATAGTGAAAAGAAAGTGCAATGAAATTCAAGAATCCAAGGAAGAAGGAAACAGTATCAAGAGCCTCGGTACTAGGAACTGAGGGTGAAAAAAGAACAAACGGGGGATCACAGAAGAAAGATGAGATCCCAACCCAAGAGACAAGCACTAGAAACATACCAGAGGTAACGAAACCTGTGCAGACAGAAAAGAGGAAATCAACAATACATATGAGAGAACAAAGGAAGAATATGAAAACATAGAAGAATCCCCTTGAGCTCACAATCGGTGTAGACGATGTAGAACTAGTAGACGATAAAGTACATGACAAGGGAGAAGAATCCTTATATGTCATAGAATCCCAAAGATAAGAACTAATGAATAAGTTAATGGAATTTAAAGAATTTTTGGAAAGATTGCAACTCAATGCCAAACAACATAAATTTCTAGTGTAGGAGTCTATACATGAAAAAAACGAGACAACCCAAACAGTAATAGTGGGAAGCGCGACATTCCGGATAAGCTAAAACATGCTATAAGTAGATGAGGATATCTTGCAAAAACATTTGAATGATGTCGAATAGTTGGACTTGGCTCTATCCAATATTCCAACCAAAGTGTTGTATAAGTTGCATATGAGTATTGCACAAGAAGTACAATCAAGGGCGAGAACAGATGCAACAAACTTGGAGATATCCAAGGAAGAGAAGGAGATATTAGAGATATCTCTCAAAGAAGTACAGTTGGAGCGAGATGAAGAAAAAAATTTGCAGATAAACTAAAGCAAAGACTTCAGGAAGTCTTCCAAACAATTCCAGACAGCGCACTAGCAGAAGAGCTCAACGCGGAAGAAAAGATACAAAGAATAGTGCAGATGATGGATGGTTATAAACAAGAGATAATATAATTGGCTAGGAAGTTAATCCAAGCTACCCCTCCAGAATTCAGATCAGAAAGGGAGTAGCAGGCAACAGAGCACACAAATATCATCACACTGGAAGTGAAATAAGTAGCAGAACTCTATGAAATGACTATCTGAATATGGACGATCCTGGAAGAATATGAATGGATCCAACAATTGGATCAGAGGGAAGAGAAAGTGAATGTTGAAGTTCAATATTTAAAACAAAGGTAGGAGTAAATGCCTATATCAGATAGAATGAAGGACACGTGGGAAATGAAGAATCTACAAGCAGAATGGAAGGCAATCCAAGCAGATAAACAGACAAGACGGGATCAGTTGGATCCACTTCAAGAGAAAGTAAAGAGAATGATAGCATAGTTGAAAATAGAGAAAGGAAGATTAGAACAGGTTCACTTGGAAAGTAAAGAATTATTGCAGGAGCACATAGCATTCCAAGTGGTAGAGACCCTGCCAAAAATGAATGTGTAGGAGAAGACTCAAGTAGATGTACTAGCAAAGAAGTTCCAGGCGATGGAGAAATTTGTGCAAGAGGAACCCACTACCTGAGTGGCTTAGGATGAGCCATAGTTTAGTGTTGGGGGCATGTTGGAGCAGGAAATTTTGGGAGCAAAGTTAGAGGAAAGAGTGCAGCAAACAAGGTAGAATGGAACAAGGAAGCAGCACGTGACGGGAGTAAAGGAAAATCAGCATGACGAAATTCTGGATTTGCACGCGATGGTAGTTAGAATGTGGACAAGTTGATTCCAAGTAGAATTAGGGTTTTGGTAGTCAATGTAAAGGGTTTTTACCCACATTTTTGTATAAATATTATGTATGAGGTAGATAGGAGGTGTGAGTGACTCAATTGATCATTGTCTTATCTTTTGGAGTGTGTGTGGTATCATTTTTGACAACCTTTTTGAGTTTTCAAGATGAGTCTGGTTTTGAAGTATAATTAAGGGTCATGTTGCGATTTGTGGAGCTTGGTGCGACACTGGTCCACCTCACCACACTTATGTGTATTCTGAATTCACTTTTGATGTAATGTGTGCAATGCAAGACTTTGATGAAGAATAATAAAGCAGAAGATCTTTGTGGACGTAGCCTAGAGGGCGTGAACCATAGTAAAATATGGTGTCTCTATGTGTGGTTTACGTTTCTTTATTAAGATTTATGATGAATGAATGGATAATTGAATGCATCTATTAGAGTTTATTTACAGCACACATTAGAATAATTATGCAAAATGAAAGGTTAATGTTCTAGGAATAGAACCATTTTTTTATGTATGGGATGACCCGGTTTCTACCTTAGTTTCTCAAAAAAAAACCATAGAAACCATTGGCCCGTCTAGTAAACCATAAGGTAACACTACACACAGACTACATAGTGCAGTCTCACTCGAGATGGCGTATGGGTGATTGCATGACCCAAGTGTCTGAAATCATGGAAGGGATGGAACTCGTGGGAATTTTAGGCACATTTACTCTTCTACTGCAACATTCATCATATATACTATTCATTTAACTTTAACCTTTCATTATGCATAATTATTCTAGTGTGCGTTGTAAATAAACTCTAACAGATGCATTCATTTAATATTCATTCACTATAAACATTAATAAAGCAACATAAACCACACATATAGACACTATATTTTACCATGGTTCACCCCCTGAGCTACGTCCACAAATATCTTTTTCTTTACATCAAAAGTGCATTTAGAATGCACATAAGTGTGGTGAGGTGGACCAGTGTTGCATCAATCTCCACAGCTTGCAACTTGACCCTCAGTTATACTTCAAAACTAGACTCATCCCCGAAATCAAAAAGGTTCTCAAAATTGCTACCACACATGCTCCAAAATATAATACAATGATCAATTGAGTTACTCACACCAGTTGTCTACCGCATACATCATATTTATACAAAAAGGTGGGTAAAAACCCTTTACATTGACTACCAAAACCCTAATTCTAAGTGGACTCAAATTTTCCACATTCTAAATGCCTTTGTGCACTAATCCACAATTTTTTCGTTCTAATTTTCCTTTACTCATGTCATGTGCAACTTCATTGGTCCATTCTGCCTTGTTTATTATGCTCTCTCCTTGGAATTTTCTCCCAAAATTGCATGCTCCGACAATACATACATATTTACCTATTTTTCCCTCTTTGTATAAATCTTTGTAAATATATCCTTTTACTTTCGTTTCCTTTTGTTTCTATTTTTCCTTGTTTTATTTGACTCCATTTTCCCAATGGACAAGGCTCTCTTGATTCCCAACAACCCGCAAGGGATTACTGTACCAGAGTTGGGGTTGATTATTGATCAACAATAATTGATCAAAAATAAAGTCTTTGGGTCATATTCATTGCCTTGTATATCCCACACTTGGTCATTTTTTCTAAACTTGTGGATGTAGGAGCACCGTGCATAGTCATCACAAGTCCATAGTCCTGCAAGTTTGCAATCGTGCATTACCAACACTTGGTCGTTTTTCCATAAAACACATTCTTCAATTCTTATACTTATTTATTTTTATTATTGGAGGACTATTGTTGTGGGGGTAAGTAAAGTCTCAAAAGGTACGCAACCTAAAAACCTGCATCATGCACCTCCACCCACTGCAAAATGACATGCGTATTTTTGTGGCACACAAAATGCATTGTTATGATACTTAGCTTATTTTTCAATTGTGGATGTGGGAGTTCTTTTTTTCCTCCCCTTTCCATCTCCCATATCCACAACCCATAAACCCGCATTCATAAAAACACACCCCGCATCACTCACTTTACACATCCATAATTAACCACTTTCAATCTATCCACGTACATGGTCACATTGTTAAGTTCTTGAATAATCTGCAAATATACTTCAACAATAACCATGAATAAACCAAACCATTCACCAAAACATTGAACATAATAAATAGTCAAAACCCTTGAGGTAGGGTAACACCATATATTAATCCTTAAGGAAGGATAACACTCTTCAAGCAATGCTTGATACATTCACAATATTCTTCACTATGTTTCATTACATTGCTTACACTTCTTTATATAGCTCTCTCTATCTCATAGGAACCTTCTAGAGAGTCTTCTCACATTTATTACATCCAACTACCATAGTGGGCCTTTATTAATATAGTGGACCTAGTGTTACACATCAAATTTACTCAACTGGATAAGTGTCACATATTCCTCTCAATTGTCGTAACTGTCGCATCTTCCTTACAACTTTCGCAAGTGTCACAAGTTGTTCATAAGTGTCGCAAACATTGTTCAAGCATACTGCCTTAACAAAGACACTAAGGAGGCACTTAAAACATCTCATATACTAGGTTTGGAGAAGGATAACTGGTTAACTGAAGTCAAGGAAATCTTAACACCTGAAGAGAGCTTTTGATCAAAGTTTTTAGGGGTGAGCGCTCCCCTATATCAGTCTAAGGAGCGCTGGCGCTCCCCTATAAGGCTTCAGAGAGCGTTATAACGCTCCCCTGCCCCCTCTAAAGGAGCGCTATCCACCTTTAAGGTGTTGGCGCTCCCCTCAAGCTTCTTAGGGAGCGCTACAACGCTCTGATGCCCCTTTTGAAGGAGCGTTGCCTAATCTGAGGCAGTAGTTGGCCTGTTGAGGAGAATAAGGGGAGGATCTTTCAAGATTGGAAGGCAATTGCATTCGAATTCTTGGTTTCATCAGGAGATCCCTGATCTAAGGAGGAGGTTCCTCAACTTGTTCTAAAGATAACTCAATAGGTTAAGCTCCTCTTAACCTATATAAGCAAGCTCTATGATGGTGAAAAGGGGGAATAATTGCTAGTATGAAACCTATGATCTCATAGGAAACACACAGTCAGCCAAAGGAAAGTGATCAGTGAAGTTGTTGTCATTCGGGTTGTGGATCTTTCGAGCAAGGGTTAGACGAAGGGGACTTGATGAAGCTGTTGCATTTGCATCTACGATTGTAAGTACTGTTGTCGTTATTCTCATTAATATGACACGCTTGGCCTGTTTCTTTCTAGTTTGTGTCTAATGTTGCATGAACTTATCATTGATAGATAGATTTGTTTTCAAGCTAATATCAATAGAGTAGGAAGTGGTCGTATCTTTTTTGTCTATAGGACTCAGCGAGGAGCAAAGGATCGGAGCTCAACTCGGAGCGTGTAGGGACAAACGTCGATAAAGAGGTACTTATGTTCTCCTTCCTTCTCATGTGTTAGTTTGTGTAGATTTGAAAGGAATTCAGTGTCCACGTTAAGCATTTTCTATCTTAGAGTTAGGTTCAAGCTCTTTGAGGCAATCTACCTGTCCGCGGGGAGATTTTCCTACAACAGAAACTGGCGACTCCGCTGGGGAGATAGCCTCAAATCGAAAATTCTTGTTTTGATTTCTCCTCATTGACCTAGTTCTACCCCTTGATTATTTCAGACTTGGTTCACTCCTCTTTTGATTGGTTTCATGAGCTGATTGGCTCCCTACCCCATCATACTCAGCCTAATTGTCGAGATTGAATTCCAATTTTTGGAATTTTTGACATTTTGGGGAGTTTTTGAACCTGGCGCCCCTGTCCTTGTGTTAACAGAGCGCCAGCACTCCCTAACAGCTTTGTACAGAGCGTTATAATTCTCCTTTCCTTTGGCAACAGAGCGTCAGCCCTCCTTTGGCTAATAAACCTTCCAGAGTTTCTTTTTCTGGGTTTTGCCTCTATGTCTCTCCTGTTGGGTAACCTTATGAGACAATGCTTCTTCTCTTCCAGCCTTGACATCTGTCTTTTTGAAGAATGAACATATTACTATTTGGATTTTGTAGCCTTCTTCACTGTTGTTATTGAGTTTTCCTATTGATTGGAGTCCAAAACCCATGCATTTTCTTTCTCTCTGTTTAACTGAGTAAAAACCCTAGTGAAGGTCATCAAAGGCCTACAAATCTCTTCATCTTGATTTTAGTTAAGATCATTGTTCTTCAACTTTTTCTTTTGGGTGTGAAGTTTGTTTTCTCTTTGATTGTTTCTTTTCTTTCACTTTTCGTTTTGATTGCAATGAAAGGGTGTATTGTTTGTATGAATTTTGCTTGTGCTAGTTTGATTTTCATTCATACAAGAAGATAATTAGCAAGACGAGCATTGTGTTGAATTGATCATTATTTATATGCAAACAATAAAAATCATCTTCATGATTGATTGTGCATGTTAGAAGGCATCTCAAAAGTTTTAGCATCACATCAGGATTTGATTGAAGAAAACTTGTTTGAGGACACTCCTTATTAGTGCTTGTTAGTGAAAAGAACTCTCTCTCTCTCCCTTAGATAGATATTCATCGAAAAGAAATGAATGCTTATCATTTTTTATTCATTTTTGGGACTGATTCATAGTTCCATTTGTTTCACTTCCATGCACCCCTTTTTGAGTAAAGAACAGTTATAAAAATCAACGCTAATTAAAAATTATTTAGAACTTTTTCTTTTCTAGGATCCTCCACCAATAGTAGACTAGGCTTAGTGCTTTGGATTAGGCTGTGAGCATAACTCTCCAAAGTTTCCAAAACAAATAGTAGCATCCTGAGTTAGGGAGATTCAAATCCAATCATCGTATAAGTCTTCTTGGGATCCCCCTCTAACACAGGGGTTATGCACGAGGTCGCATTCGGGTAAGCTACGGGGACTAACCCTCCGTGGTTTAACTGATTGTGGTGGTCAGATCGTATTATGGGGATCGCTTCAAGGTAAATCCACAATTATTGCGTGGAATCCTTTTAGTTGATTTCGGGCTCGAAACCCTACCCGTACGTTCAGATCGGACTATCGACTGTTCCCGCCCAGGGGCTGACTGCGAATTGGTAACCTTAGTGGCCATAATATTTAGGGTCTTACACAAGGTGACGGTGACGGAAAGTCTCACTGTACCTGGAGCAGACATTGGTCAAACTCACTTGGGCTCCTTGGAGGGTAAATCCACAATTACTGCATGGAATCTTGCACCAAGGCATAAGTTCGTTAAGCAGGTCGCCATTGTAACTGTTCCACCCTATCCCCGCCCCTTCTGGACTTGATCACACGATGTTGGATTTCATCACCAACTAGTATGGTCATCAAAAGAAGGTCCTATTTGCTTGGTTGTGATTCTTAGATTTCTATTAGCGTATGTTGTTTGTTTTCGGTAGTTGGCCATAGATCTCTTTCACCGACTCTTTTTCGCCAACATCGACCCTCCACGCCACTCGTGGAGGCTATAGGGACTTCCTCCAGAAAACATGGAAGGAAACACCCCTTTACCCCCTCATTCTACGGAGAAATCTCCTCAACAGAGTGAGGTTCAAAACACTACAACTCCCCAGGAAGAAGTTCCCACTCCTTTGGAGAATTTTCAGTTTGTTTCAGAATCTCCGGAAGCTTACCGCATTCCGGAGGGATATGAACGACATATCCTCCAACTGAATTCCACTGGTGAATTTTTCGTCGTCAACACTTCTGACATTCCGACTGGGTCTTATCAAAACCCTTTAGCCGATGACCCCTTTTGGACCTCAGACATTGTTCGAAGTCCACCACGCTTGGTGCGAGATCTTTATGGAATAGGGGAAGGTGTCGATGCACCCATCTCCTACACCGTACCCCTAAACCATTTTACCGGTACCACCACTTTTACAGCCACACCACCCGTTGGTCTGAACATACCGTCCATTGGTTCAAGGCCTACTCTTCCCCTCCAGATGGCCCATTCTACAATGGTCCCTCACATTCTGAATATTCTTTCCGGTAATGCGGTGGTCAACCAAGATGCGATTGGCACACCTATAACACCAAGACCTACACTTCCTTTTGGGTTCAGGGCACTGAATGCTTCCACTGCCACTACTACTCAAGTTATGCCGGGAAGTTCCATACCTATCCAACAACCTGGAGGGACCGGTCTTGGTGGTCCTAATCCGCTCGGCGGTACCGGTCAGTCATTTACTTCTAGCTTTCAAATTTCGGGAACTCTACCTCAAGTCAGGGGGCACCTTCCCACTGGAGAACAAATTCCATTCGGGGGGCACCCTCATGGTGGGGGGCAGCCTCAATCCGGAGTCTACCATCCACCACACGAACAAAACGTGTCTGTCACACCTAATCCGTGGAATGTCCTTTTTCAAGGAAACCCACAGTTTCCAGCAGGACACAATTCTCAGACTCTGCAACAACCTCCTTATGGACAAGTGCCGAACCCAACCTACAATCCTCAAAACCCATCTTGTTATCCTCTGCTCACCCATGCTTCTCAAAACAACTCAAATCCTGTGTACCTTGGTCAAAACCAACCTCATACAAGAGGGCCCACTAGTTACAATTATCCACATAACCCAGTGATTGGCCCCACTAGTGTCCCCATGCCACATCAACATTACCCACAGATTAACCGACAACTACCTTTTCTAGCTACCCTGGACCTTCCAGACTTGTCTCAATTAACGAATGATCCTATTTATCATTCTCCGGTTTGGCCAGCTATTCCAGCTAAACTCCCTTCCGATATCCCAAAATTTGACGGAAAGTCTAGAGAAGACCCAAACAACCACATGATGACTTTCCATTTGTGGTGCTCATCCAACTCCCTCATGGACGATTCTATTCGTTTGCGTCTTTTCCAATGAACACTTATGGGTTCTGCAGCAAAATGGTATATTGAATTACCACGCGCATCTTTTCATGATTTCAACTCCCTCGCCATGTCCTTCCTCACACACTTCCAACTGCCCATTCGATACGAGATGGGTACCAAACTATTAACCTCCCTTCGTCAGAAAACGTCTGTACATATCTCCGATCATATTCATGAATGGAGACGACGACGAAGGCTAATCAAAGTGGTCATTCCCGACCAATTGTTAGTGGAATGGTTCACCAAATCATTGTTACCCCAGATCGCTCGTGATGTTTCCATGGGTGGTATGGTCATCGAGGAAGAAGCCATTGCCCGAGCTCAGTATTTAGACTTAGTCTATTCACAATCTGGTACTCTGTACGAGTTGATACTGAACGCTACCCATGCCACTAATGATCCATCCAAACCATCGTCTGCTTCCCACGTGGATGGAGTTATTGGCTCCGTCAAAACCCAATCTGCTACCCAGTCGGCTGGAACAATTCAGCGATCCACTTCAATGGTTGCTCCCATCTCGACTGCACCCTCTTCCACCCCCCCTCAAACTCAGGTCTCTGAGGTGAATGCGGTCCAATCAACCCCTTCACAACAACTTGGGGGCAAGAAGAAAGCAAGAAACAAACCAAAGAAAAACAATAACAACAAACAACCCAAAACTCAACCACAAACCCCTGCTACCGGAAAACAACCACAACGAAAATCAAAATTCCCATGTCTCATCTGTGGTGACAATCACTACACCCAAGATTGTCCACATCGTGATGAGGTGGCCAAACTTTTCAAAGGAAATTCACAACCCGCTTTGCTCACTCGGCCTTTTCCACAGCAGCAATCTTTGGTTGCCCAAACCCCCACGCTGGGGGGCAGTTCCAACCAACCCCATGATGAGGCCTCGACAAGTTCCCACATTTACATGTTTAACGGGGTTAATCTAACCACTCGCT
>JZKD02S0100916.1:6968-18334 GCA_000966675.3 Picea glauca
CATTTCAGAGTATCTCATTAAATGGAGGAAACTACCGGCTGAAGATTCCACTTGGGAAGATGAGTCTTTTATACAGAAGCATCCAAAGTTACTCAAGCGTTGCGGACAACACTTGCCTCAATGGGAGGGGCATGTTAAGCCCTAAATAGTGGCTCATTACCCCTTAATTGGGGCATATTATATTAGTAATGTTATTTTATTTATGTCGGCTTTATGCCATTAGTTGTAATTATACCTCCTAGTCTCCTATATATACTAAGGAGACATTTTCATTTTGAATCATCTTAGAATTGTACATTTATGTGGTCATAAGGAGGTTTCCCCCTCGAAGAGGCTTATTATCTGAGTTTCTCTCTTTTTCAAGGCATTGAGTACTTATTCTAAGGTTTTTCTATGCTATATTGATATTTGGTTCTTAACATTCTGCTCCTTACAATCAATCTCCATATTAGATACTCTGAATCTAAAAAGATATCTTCTTCTTCATCTTCTTTGGTACATGAATGTATGTGGTCATGTACATAGTCTGCTTCATGTCTTATTTAATCTGTTTCCTTCTGCAAACTTCACTATATATTCCTTAGGGCTATTACCTGTGATATGAAACAAGGTCAACAAAACAACAAGAAATAATAATACTCTTTTTATAATAGTAAATAAAACAATAACACGAATAATCGTCACAGTAGCTCCTTTATATATATCACTTGTGACCTGTCTGAAACAAATATCAAAAGTAAGAAATACATTACGAAATGAGGTCAACACTCTTCTAGTGTTGTGATCAAACATTCCTCCATGGTAACCTGGAACCAACATAAGAAGTTTCTCCTAAAGGAGATGTTAGGGTCCTAACCCACACATAGGTAGAACAATCTATTCAGTTGTAATAAAGGTCAATATTAATAAGGCCTTGCAATAAAATAAAATAAGTCGAATGTAAGAAGACCTAATAGAAGATTCCGCTTCTAGAAGGATATTCCTCTAGATGCTTCTTTTGATAGACATATTTAGTATAAATATGAGTCAAGGGTATGAGAACCCTAGCTTGGATATTATTGTAATAGAGCTCTGCTCAACTGGAGGTTGCCCCCTCGAAGAGGCCTATGAACATTTCTCTCAGAATCAAAGTGTTATTTTTGTTGTTATTCTGATATCATTTCAGCGTTATTGTGGTGATTGTTTTGGTTATGTTGCTGTTATTCTGCCATTTCTATCATTTTATTTCTGTTCTGCATACTTTTTATATCTGGTATATTACAAGTGGTATCAGAGCACTTTCCTCCGCAGAAATTGTGGGTAATTTTTTTTCCAGGGTAGAGACGTATTCCAACGTCTTTAAGCCACATAGATCTATCATTACATGCATAAAATTGTGGTTGAGGGATTCATACACGCAGTAAATACAAGTGGTACTTAAGCGCACATCTATTGGCCACCCTTGTAACCCATATTGGTATCCCTTCGAGTGGTAGCGCATCAGACAACACCTGTGTATGGATCTCCCTAGATTACCTGAAGCCCTCTTTAGATAAACAATTGACCATCTGACTGCTATAGTTCCATTGAGAACAACACTCGAGAAGATTCTCTCTAGTACCTAGGTAGTTGGGTAGCACGACTAAGGGCACGGTCTATCCTTATTAGGTAGTTCCTTGAGATATTGGTTCAAGTACTACTATTAGACCCCGCATGTATATCAGAGAGCTATAGCATAGGGAAAACCCTTTTCTATAGAACCCTTGAATACCTAATCCTTGGGGACAGAAACATAAACAAATTAAAACATACAAGATCTATTACCACACAACTGTGTTTGGGTTTCCAAAGCACTACACATTTCTTCTTGGTTAAGAATTTGGGCATTTCATCACTGCAGTATTCTTCAGACTAGAGTATAACTCCACATGTGTAAAAAAGGTTTTTCACCATTATTTGGGACCTATTCCATTAGATTCATCTCTTCACCCTTATCACATTCATACATATCATATTTCGGCAAATTTTTTGACCCCACCCGCCCCTTTTCGGTTCCCTCATCCTCATGGCCCATACCCATAGCCAAGACTTGGAAGCTCACTTCAATACCTTGCAATATAGTCTCGCCGAGACCCAACATGAAGTGAAACAACTCAGTGCCAATGTTGCCGCCATCAATACAACCATGCAGTCCTCAATGGAGGAAATCAAACAAGACCCAACCACCTAGCCTAAATCTGTCTTTTCGACACTCTACACCAAGATGCATATCCCTACAGATAAACCTTCCTCTGAATCGCCTCCACATACTGAAGCTTAACATTCCTCTCATTCCCATAACTTTCAACACCATCACTTTCAATGCGACCTACGCCTTCCGTGGGTGGATGTGACCAAATTTGATGGCTCAAAACCTACTGGTTGGGTTACCCAAATGGAACATTATTTCTCTTTATATGACATTACAAATGACTTGGCCAAACTCCGGTATGGTGTTCTCCATCTAGATCAAGAACATTGGCAATGGTGGTAATGGAGAAAAACTTCCTGTCAAGGGTATATTGCTTGGACACACTTTGTGGCAAATATTTATGAATGCTTTGACACTGACACCAACCATTTGGGCTATTTGACAAAGTTGAAACAATTTGGAACAGTGGAAGACTTTATAGCTAACTTCGAGCACCTGGCTTTTCGAACAGAGGGCATGTCTGATGCCTTTTTCTGAGAGTGTTTTATCAGTAGCCTCAAGGATGATATTTGCGTCCATGTCCTCATGGATCAGACTCAAAGTTGGGTGGAGGCTACTAAAAGAGCTAAAGAATCACAACAGGTTGTATCTTCTCAAAACCAAAAACCCTCCTTTATCCCTCGCACTAAACCAGTAAATCCCACTACTCCCTCTGCTCCACTAAAGATCCAGAAATTGACCAGGGATGAAATGGATGAATGACAACTCAAAGGCCTTTGTTATAATTGTGATGAAAAATATTTCCTGGGCCACAAGTGTAAGGAAAAAAATCTTTTTATGACCATCTCTGAGGATATTTCGGAAGAGGATGTTGAAACTCCCCTTGTGTCTGAGTCACCTGAAACCCCTTAGATAACCCCTCCCTAGGACCCTCCCGAATTAGAATCGGTCATTTCCTTCAATGCTCTCACTGGCTTCTCTGCTCCCCAAACCCTCAATCTAATCAGTTACATCAAGCATCAGAAGGTCATCATTCTGGTTGATAGTGGAAGCACCCATAATTTTATTCATCGCCGCATTGCCCAAAAAAATCATTTCTACATCCATGCCATCAATAATTTCCAAATAATAGTTGCCAATGGTGGCTCCATGAAATGTGGAGGGCATTGTGAAAATGTGTGTCTCCAAATTGGTGACTACCACCTGAAATATCATATGTTTGCTATCGACATGGGTGGTTGTGACATTGTTTTGGGTGCAGACTGGCTAAGTAATTTGGGTCCCATTCTCATGGATTTTAAGGAATTAACCATGCAATTCGACCAGGAGGGACACCAATATAAGTTCCAAGGAATAACCACTGGTTCACCTAAGATCATTAGTTCCCATCGCATGAAAACGTTGCTAAAAAAAGGTCATTCTGGTGTTATTTCCTAACTCCATGCCATACAAGAAGTAGAGACACCCTCGATGCTGCAAGACCTCCAAGCCATCCTTTCTAAACTTCAAGTGGTATTTTCCACTCCCCAGGGACTCCCTCCTTCCCATGGTGTTCATGATCATTCCATTCCCCTTGTACCTGAAATCCTTCCTCCCAATATCCGTCCGTATTGTCACCCCTTTTCCCCAAAAAATGAAATTGAGAAAATGGTCCAAGAACTCCTTAACGTAGGTGTTATACGCCCTAGTATGAGCCCTTACTCTTCTTCTGTGGTCATGGTCCTGAAGAAAGAAGGTTCTTGGTGAATCTGTCCTGACTTTCGTGCCCTCAACAAACTTACCATTAGAGACAAATTTACCATTCTTGTCATTGATGACCTCTTGGATGAATAGAGTGATGCCAAATTATTTAATAAACTTGATCTTCGTTTGGGCTACCACCAGATATGTATGAAAGAGGTAGACATTCCCAAGACTGCCTTTAGAGCTCAGAAGGGACACTATGAGTTTTTGGTCATGCCCTTTGGCTTGTGTAATGCCCCCTCCACCTTCCAAAGCCTCATGAATCAGGTCTTCTGTCCTTTTCTCTGTCATTTTGTCTTAGTTTTCTTTGATGATATCCTCATCTATATAAAAACATGGACAGACCATCTTTCTCATGTGGATCGAGTTCTCCATCTACTATCTCAACACCAACTTTTCCTGAAACAGTCTAAATGTGCTTGGCGCCTTAGAAGTAGAGTACTTGGGTCAACTATTTGGCAAGGATGGCGTCAGGGTGGATCCTAAAAATATTGAAGCTATGCAATACTGGCCTCACCCAAAAAATCTCAAAATCTTGCGTGTATTTCTGGGCTTAACAGGTTATTATCGCTAGTTTGTTAAGAATTATGGAAAGATTTCAACACCTCTCACTGATCTCCTAAAAACGAACTCTTTCACTTGGAATCCAACCATTGCTCAAGATTTTCAAACCTTGAAGATGGCCATGTGCACCACTCCAGTCTCGACCCTTTTTGATTTCACAAAGACCTTTGTCTTGGAATGTGATGCTTCAAAGAAAGGAATTGGTGCTGTACTTATGCAAGAGGGTCGACCTTTGGCCTTTACCGAGTTGAGGGTATGAGAACCCTAGCTTGGATATTATTGTAATAGAAATCTACTCAAATGGAGGTTTCCCCCTCGAAGAGGCCTGTGAACATTGCTCTCAGAATCAAAGTGCTATTTTTGTTGTTATTCTGATATCATTTTAGTGTTATTGTGGTGATTGTTCTGGTTATATTGTTGTTATTCTGCCATTTCTATCATTTTATTTCTGTTCTGCATACTTTTTATATCTAGTATATTACATGAGATGTTAGTTTTATTTGGTAAATGATTACATTAAGAATTTATCTCAATATGCTCACATGCTACCAAGTATAATAATTTTCAAATACTGCTACCTCAACTATAGTGTTTACTTGTAATGGGGTAGTTATCAACTTGTCACGTGCAACTTTGAATCTTATCAACTTAATTAATCAAACCTAGAACCTAGAGCCTTGTCCTCAAGAATGAGTGTGTTTATTTTCTTCCAAGTCTCCTTCACTCAAGATGACGAGTGCTTTCTTCAACCTGTCTTTTGGACTAAGACAATATGCTATCTTGACAGAAAGTTGGGTTAGAGAATAAATTCTATGATCTCAACTTTAATCCATCTAATACCTTGAATTTAATTTTTACCAAAGGTTAGTATGATGGCCATAGCTTCAACATGCAACCTAGATCAAAATAATGTCATAACAAATAGATGTATATCAGAACAATCAAACTCGGGTTGTGTTATTCCTCTGAATATGTTGGATCTTGATATCCTTCTGGAACTATCGAAAGAGATCTCTTCTCCTACAAATAACCTTTAAATATTAACAATTTAAACATAAGTGAGTACATACCTCTGAAATCATTTGCAGGTATTGGCACCATCTGGTAGAAGCGGTAATAATTACCAACCCCTTTTAAAACTTCAAGGGTGACTGCAACTGGCACTACAACTGATACCTCAATTGATACTACAACTGCAACTGGCACTACAACTGATACCTCAATTGATACTACAACTGCAACTGCAACTGATACCTCAATTGATACTGCAACTACAACTGCAATTTATTCTGATTCTGCAACTGCAACTGCAACTTAGGGTTTTATGAGGAAACCCTAATTTTTCAAACTTCAAATTTTTAAATTTTGATCCAGGGGCTAGATGCACTGAGTTGAGGCGAGTAAGCTGGTGTAGTCAGATTTCTAAAAATCCAAATTTTACCCCTTGAAACTGAGCTTGCGGAAATATGGACTGGTACTTCTGGTACTGGTTCTCGTTTCCAGGTTTTCTGGTACTGGTGAAAACTAGGGTTTCACTTTTGGGGTGTTCTATCCACTGAAAAGGTGCGCTAAATATGCCAAAAGGTTCACTAGGGTAGGGCACACTTTTCTAGATGATTTTTATGCAAAAATTCCTCTCCAACAAAAATCCCTAATTTTCTTGTACGACAAAAATGGGATTTTTCTTTATCCAGTGAAATATGCTCTCTTCATCTTATCTCTGATACCATGTTAAGTTTTGAGATATTATCAGGTTTATTTCAATTTACTAGATAACAATAACATAGGTAGGATCACTGAGAGAAACACAATCACAAGATACACAAAATTTATCTTGGGAAACCCTCATGGGGAAGAAAACCCATAAAAACTTCCTTAATATACATAGGCAATACAATGCCAAGACAATAAACCAAAACACTAGAGAATATCCAACACTGAGCAATGCGCCTCTCTCTTCCTTCTTCTCCCAACTGCAGCTCTCCATACTTGCACACTTGATGAGTGAATGAGTGAGTGAACAAATGAGACGCTGGATTCCTTTATTTATACAAACTTTCAGGTGTTGAAAAGGTGTCTCTTCACTGGGCAGGGTCGACTTGTCTTCTGGGTAGTTAAAACCACTTTAAATTGCCTAGGGGGTGACTTCTCAATTTTCATAATGTATTTAGGGCTTGACCAATCCGAAAAAGGGGATTTGGTCAATTACAATGTTCGACATGATCAATCCACAAAAGGGGATAGATCAATTTAATAATGACTCAATAATAAATAGAATACTCTTTGCAGTTACAATATTTCAACATTCACCCTTAGGGATGAGTTTTCTATTAGGATCCCCCCTTGAAAAGTCATCATGCCATTCCTGAACATACTTATCACTTTCCACACTCCATTCCCTCACCTCATTACCTTTTGGTATTTACAGGTGTACTTATCCAAGAAGGGATTGTCCCTCATTTCATGGGAAGAAGGGGATAAATGCATAGAGGGGAGATATCTGGAAAAAAGTTACAAGCCTAATTAAAAACATTCTAGATGCTCTCCTGAAGTGGTCTTGGGAGAAATGAAACTCTTCTCCTAAACAAATCAAAGACCTGTAAAAGAAAAAAACTCACATTAACGAGATGTCCCACTTGTTGAGGTGTGTACATGCATGTGGTGTCCCTTTCTTTCCTTGAAAATGGCACTTTGTGTACATGTAGCTTCAAGTGACACTATGGTATGCCCCCCCCACCTATATCAATTTCAATCTAGGGAGTACCCAGTGTTTGGAATTTAATTAATTAATGGAAATAAATGGGTTTGGAAAAAGGATGCATTGAAAACAAAGGTGAAACTCACCCTCTACAAAGATACCCATAAATGAGACATTGTGGTCCATTTTAATCATGGGTTAAGTTGTTGCAAAAAGACAATAATTAAAAATAAATTAATTGCAACTCGAAGTGGTGATACTGCTATTTGTGAATAAAGTGGTTGTAAGTGGACAAAGTGGTTAGAAGTGGGTTATCCCTAAAATAAGGAAGTTGGTTAGGAGATAACCCCTAGAGGAAGATACTTGGAGAGTATACATAAGATATCAAGGTTATCTTATATGTGGATCTTTGAGCATATTGAATATCTATTTTTTGGTGAAAGGTTCATTGTAGGTACTCATGGATGCATCAGAAGTTTCACAAGTATGAGGTAGCAAGGATATTTGATGACAAACATTCGAGAGATTTAGAAAAACCCTAGTTTTTGAGGTGTACGCGAGCTGCAGTGGATCAAGTCACATACATATGTGGGTTGTAGTGGAGAAAGACACCTGTATACATAGGTTGTAGTAGAGGAGGCACGTTGAAAAATTCATGAAGACTTGAGATGATGTTGGTGTCGAGTCCCTGAAGTCTAAAGAAAGTTCCAGATTGACATTCTACAAGCTCAGATAATCTACAAAAGCTCTGGTATGGTTTCATGGTTGTTTTTAATGATCACGTATGATTATGGTATGGTGAATTCTTGAAGAATTCTTGGTATGTTTGTTGTGAGATATAGATATCATATATGTTGTCTTATTGATTGAGTGAGAAACACTCTCATGTTTGGTATAGCTCTGATATGGTCAAGGGATATCTATGTTAAATGATGATGTATGGATGAGGAACATGCATAGGATTCTTGGTATGGTTGTTGTGAGATATGGATATGGTATATGGTAGCTGGTTGTTGGAGTGAGAAATACTCTCATGTATTGTACAGTTGTGATATGGTTTTTATAACTCACATGTTTGAGCTATTTGTACTTGGTTGAGGGAAATGTATGTTGATGTATGCATGGAACAATTTGGTTGTAGTGATAGGATGGATGTAGTTATAGGTTACAGGTGGATGTGATAGAGGCAACAAAGTTTCAATGTTTCAAAAGAATGGATGCCCTATATGTTTGAAGGTGTATGCAAGATGACAAATGAAATGTCACATACATACACATGCTGGAGTATAGACAGGTTTCTTATCTATTGACATATTATTTCCTATCTACAATATGGGTGTTTTACTTGAGGGTTGGATTCCTCATCTTAGTTGGTGTTGAGATCTGCAAGATAGGTCTTGTATTGAGATTTGGTGCTCTCTCAAAGTTGGTGCTCTTTTTCAGTTGGTGCTAATAAACCTCGAAGATTGTAGTATCATATAATACAAAAAGATTACACATATTTTTTTTTCTTTGTGTTCATTATTGTGATGGTTCATAGTTCTTTATTGTTTATGTATGTTGTTGAGATATGTTTACATTAAAACAACTAGTTGTGAATGGAAGTAAGGAATAATGATTAAATTGATTGCTAACTAATGTTTTTAAAGAGTTGTAAAACGAGCTTCACACTAATTCACCCCCCCTCAATGTGGTTGGTGTTTCCAACAATCAACATCAGAGCGAGACTTCACTATAAGCCTTGCAAGCTTGAAGGATATCCATGGACATACAAATGGATGAACATGCAGATGGAGTTCCCTTATTTGATGAGACAGATTACTTGGCATGGAGAATATAAATGAAATGGTATTTGAAGGAAAAAGGAGAAGGTGTTTGGAACATAGTTGTATGTGGATCAGCTCCCTCGAAGAATCAATTAAAATTTGTAGCCCAAAAGGAAGCAAAGAAGAACAATGTAGTGGCACTCAAGACCATATTCAATGGACTCTTAGGTTATGTCAAAGGGATAATAGGACACCATTCCTCCACCAAGGACCTATGGATAAATCTAGAGAAGGTATATCAAGAAAAAATACAAGACACAAAAGAAAATTCCATCAAGGACAATGAAGGTAAAGACTCTCCAAAATCCTCTGATTGCAATAATTATAAGTGCAATGATGTTGAATATTCTCTAACAAATAAAGAAGAAGATCCAATTGAAATAGAATAAGTTTGTGTTGAATCAAATAACAATTATCTTATAAATGAAGAGGAAAATTTGTTGAATCTTAAAGATAAAATTATGAATGATTTAGAAGATGTTAGCATGGAAATAGGATCTGGTTCAATTTCTTTTGAGTATCTTGAAAAATACACTAAGGAATCCCTAGAAAAGTACCAAAGGATTACCATGACACTAAACAAATTTCTCAATAAACAAGAATAAAGTAAAAGGACTCAATTAGATGAAAATGAAGAAGACATGAAGAGATTAAGTACTGATATAACTAGTCAAGCAAAAGAAAAGAAGGAGGTAGATGAATAAACAAGTGAAATCATTGTCAATCTAAAGACCCAACTTGAAGAAGAAAAAAGGATAGAGGAATTATTAAAGAATCAGGTAAATGAAAATGAAGAATCATGTCATAATATGGAAGCATAAGTAGTTGATATCAAAAGTAAAGTTGAAAAGTCAAACACTCATATCAAGTTCATGAACAACCTAACAATCTTGGATGAAATCCTGGATAGTCAAAGATCACCAAATGATAAATATGGTCTTGGATACAACAAGGAATTTGCACACTCTGAAGTTGGATCTTCTAAGAAGCATGATGTCAAACCCTCATTCTCAAAGCATCAAAGTAAATATGCAAGTCAAGTACCAACAAAAAGAAAGAAAATCTTCAGAAAATCAAAGAAAGGAAGACACCAAGAAGCAGGTCCTATACCTCAAAAAAAATTTAGAAGAGAGACACCTTCAAGTTTGACACAAAGGCACATGTATGAAAATGTTTTCAATGTTCTATGTTTCTCATGTAATGATTATGGTCAAAAGGATTTAGATTGCAGACATTATGCAAGGACATATGTTGGAAAATTCAACAACATCTTAAGTTGTTGGAGATGTAATCTTTTCAGACACATATCTGCAAGTTGTCACACCATGAGATGTTACAACTGCAGTGGGTTTGGCCACAAATTCCAGGATTGTTGGAATTCAAGAAGACAGTCAATAAGGAATACTTCATACTATATGGAAAGAAGAGAAAATGAAGCATGGAAGAAATACAATGTTGAAAGGATGGAAGCTCAAAAAATCAATGTTGAGAAACCATGGCACTTTCATAAGTGGATGAAGAAGACTAAACATAAATACATGAATGAAGGAATATAGAATGAGGAAATCCTTACATTTTATTAGACATACACGAGCTCCTATGGGATCAGTCACATATATACACAATCTATCTGAAGAAAAATTACATACATACGTGACTTGTATGCGGTGATGAGGTAAATTCGTTAGAAAGAGGGGTGTATAGATGAGTTGCATCATGGTTTGATGGTACACAATAGTTTATGCAGGGTCTGATATGCTATACTTCAGGTTTTCATGCTTGTATGTGTATTTTATGAATGTATGGTGATGATATATGGTTGTGTTTTCGAGCATATGTTTGATTCCTATCATAGATGCATGTTACTAACCCTAGTGTGTGGATTGAGCCATTTTATATTAGGGTACAATGTTGATTATGTTATGTAATTTATCAGTCAGGTTATGGAACCTTGTTTATGAAGTACATCATGGGTGATGTGATACTAGCTAGAGGCATATTCTTGATCTATTGAGGCATGCTCTTCGCACATGTCTAGAAGTATTGTTGATGCATTATACTTGCTGCATGAATGAGTTTGAGGAAGATTTATTTTAGTAAATGGCTAGTACATATGTGATATTTATTGATATATATTGAGGATTTTTGTTAGAAGCATTTGTTTTATGATCTTGGCATATGATTAGTTCATGCTTGAAGATGCATACTGAGATATATAGTTGGTGATGTTTTGGAACATGGATTGATATAAGTATTTATGATAGTGTGATGTATTGGAATTTGATTTTTGTACATGTTGGGTACATGATTGCGACACTTAGTTGATGATTTGGAATACATGGTGCATATTGATTGAGGCTTACTT
>JZKD02S0100916.1:48293-60561 GCA_000966675.3 Picea glauca
TTAAATATATGCATCTGATTCCTTTTACCTATAACAACTGCTTGGATCTTACATTAGCCCACTTGACCATGCTTGGGGAGATTGACCGAGTGCCCTAGCAAGCCTGTGCCCATAGGTCTTGGTTTGCCACTGGAGGGATTTTTGAAAATCCATCGTCTGCTCCCATCATAGCACCACTATTTCATATTATCTCCCACTCATTTATCCCATTCCCCTTGTCTAGACATTGGGTTGACTTGTTTGTAGGATTTTACCTTATCTCATGGGAAGAATGGGCTAAAGGCCCAGAAGGTAAAAGTAGCTGGTAAAAGATAAAATCCTAGAAATAAAACCTCGATATGCTTTGCCCAATGATCCTTGAGAAGGAAATAAAAATCCTCTCGGTAAGAAACAAGATTGACCCATAAAATAACAAACAAAACCTAGTCAAGAGTATATGGGGTCTCATCACGAGCCAACCTATTAGGTTCATGGGTACCTAACAATATGACATTTCCACCATCTGGTTACCACGCCAGGGTAGTGAACTTTGGTTGCATGGCCAAGGGAAAGGGGTCTCATCTCTGTGAAAGTACTTGTGGGTAACACTGTCAGCTCTGGTCACCATGCCAAGGCAGTGTTCTCTGGTTAGCCCTTGAATAAAAAGAAAAATAAGAAGAAAAAACAAATAAAAGAAAAGAATAAAGGCAAGAAAGGGCTTGGAAAAATTGCATCCATGAAAGGTACATCTCGCCTTCCACAAAGGCACCCACAGATAACCTTATGCATCCTTGGCTCTCACTTCACCCACATGTCTGGACATCCCCTAGCCACATCACCTCACTTACATGGCTTGGATGAAAACTTCTTGGAGACTTCCATTTTCTTGTGGATACTAGCCCAATAAGACGTCTTGTCTTTTTCTCTAGTCTTGTATTGTAGGTTTTTGTAATGTCTTTGAGCTATTGACCGACGTATCAGGGTTTTTATGAATATGTTTAATAATATTAATGATGAAATGTGATTGACATTGCTATGATCCCTGTGACTAATAAGCCCATGGAGGGCATATATTTTGATGTGCAGGACCATGCTCGATGTACAGGTACCATTTGGACTAGTACATATGGGGAGATGGTCAGTTCAGACCTCCATGGGGATGAAGAGCCCACCAAATGGATGTTGAGACCCCATCAGGGGGCAGAGATAGGACGGTGGTTGATCAGGGTTTTGCACCAGAGAATAAGAGGACGTTTCATCAAAGGAACTTTGGCAGGGCCTGACCTAGGGGGGTTGACCCACTTCCAGTGAAAAGTTTGCCCTAGATGGCCCAGGACGTCACCTATGAGCTCATGATGTCACCTTGAGCATGTGATAGTTTGACAGGGCAGTTGGCACGTGTGGCATGATGGAGAGGTCCAAGGAGGGCTAACATTTTTCTCTTTAATGTTGCACTGGACCTAGAAAGGGATAACGTTTCCCTCAGGGGGGCTTGATGTCTTAATTTTTCTTAGTTAGGGTTTTAAAATTGATGCAGGAGCATCGTTGGAAAGTGCCTAGAGGCGGGACCACTAAACATGTGAGAGTTGTTCCATAAATTCAACGTGGGCAGTTACAACCGATTTGAAATCCGCCTTCACTTAGCGCCAGAATTTACGTTTGGAGGTACGCTTGAACCAGTGCCAAATTTTACCCTTTGAGGCACATTTTGAAAATCGTAAACAGAGCAGGAGTTTCCACTATGGCTCTGGAATGCGACTGAACTAAGATAGCGTAGGATGAATTTTAGAGTAGGTAAGTAGCTAAGGGAAACCCTAGAAATATTTCTGAGTTAAGTAGAAGTTTGTATGCCCAGTTGGGATTAACTGCAACACAGAGAGAAATTAGCTGTAAGGGAGAACTACAAGTTAGAAGGAGATCTCAGTTTTTGAGTTACTATGATTTGAATGTATTTTGTAGCCATTGGGCACTTGTGAATATAACAAGAGGGAAAGTTGAATCAAATGTGTGTTGTGCAGTTGTGTTTACATTTTCCTATCTTTTTTGTTATTCTTGTGTCCCATAAACAAGTGAATGAAATGGTGACTGTAAGTTTTCCAGTTTCAATTGTTTCTCTTCATTGAAGCTTTGCAAGGTGTGCATCAAGCGAGGAGAGAACACCAAGACATCAGGAGGAATATCTCTATGAGAAACCCCTTGGATCCGAGTTATCAAAATCCCTTAGATGCAAGGAGTGCGCAGGAATTCGAGGCCTACACAAGGTGAAGCTCAAGAGGAATAACGTTTCAGAGAAGTGTTATTGAGACCCAGAATAAACCATCTCCTGGGAAGATGCGAAGACCAAGTCTTTGAAGACTTAGAAAATATTCTAAGTCTAAAGCGAGTAAAATCTCTCGAGGAGAAACGCTGAAACCCCACAAGCCGTTGGATAAGGTGGAATTGCAAGGAGGTTAGTGGAAAGGGTGAGTCTCGGAGATCTGAACGGATGGTGGAAAGTCCTCGAGGAGAAATTTCGAAACCACGCAAGCTGTTGGATAAGGTGGAGATGCGAGGAGGTTAGCGGTGAGGGCTTATTGATGTCCAAAGCTCAGGAGGGATAGAAGCCATCAATCTGAGAGATATTTGAGCCATAGATCTCAGGTCATTGGAATTTCAGCATTTCGGCAACCGAGGATTCCAAGGAGCAGAGATATCCCTTGTACCCTGATTTCGCGAAATGTGAAATGCTGAAATAAGCGTAGCCGTCAATCCGAGAGAGATCTGAGCCGTAGATCTCAGGTCATCGGGATTTTGGTGTTTCGGTAACTGGGGATTCAAAGGAGCAGGGATACCCCTTGTACCCTGATTTCGCAAAATGCAAAATGCCAAAATAAGTGTAGCCATCAATCCGAGAGAGATCTGAGCCGTAGATATCGGGTCATCAGGATTTCGACATTTCGAGGTCTAGGAGATCGAAGGACCTAGAATCACCTGCAACCGAAATTGCGAAATCATGAATTACGAAATCCTGAAAAGTGGACCATGGTCATGGGTAGATTTCTTCATTTCGGGGTCTGTGAGATCGAAGGACCTAGAATCGTCTACAGCCGGAATCACGAAATCGCGAATTACGAAATCCCAAAAAATGGACCATGGTCACGGGTAGATTTTGACATTGCGGGATCCGAGAGTTCGAAGGACCTAGAATCATTGTAGTCAGAGTCGCGAAATCGCGAATCAAAAAAACCCGAAATCATTCATAGGAATAGCACCAGGTCACATGACCGATCATATGAAAAGCGACTTAAGGGAGGAGATTTGGAGTTCGGTCGTATTTCAGGTTTCGACATTTCGAAATACAGAGAACATGAGGAATGCTTGCATCGTGATTCCCCGAATTGTGAAAAGACGGTAGCGCTTTGATGTCAAGAACGTGGTCATAGAGTGGTGGTCACATGGATGGAGGCTAAGGGAGGACCTAGAGTCATTAATCCCTTTTCAGCGTTTTGGTGACCGGGAGTTGGAGGGACAAGGAGCCTAGGAGAGCTCGCATGCAGGAGCCCCGAAACGCGAAAGGTGTGTTGGTTCAGAACAGAGAAGAGCGCTGAAAGCTGAGCGCGTGCATAGGTTTTCTCAAAGCCTGTTCCAGGGAATTAAAGGGACCTATGGATTCATTCAAGGGGTTCCAACAGGAGTCCGAAGAACCATTTTGGCTCAGAAGAAGATCGATCCAAAGACCAGGAGGTCACAGAACCCTGCTGAGGTAGGGGGTCTGCATCAGGTCATATCAAAGAATCAATTTTTCATCTGTAGACTTCAGGCGAAGGAGGAAAAGAAGGAGACAGAGAACTTGGGGTTGTACTCTGTGTGTGATAGTTAGTCAACATAATGTTGCCAAGTAGATGAGAGCTTCCTTTAGCCCACCATGCTATAGAGAGGGAGATGCGAGAGCTTCGCGCCCAATTGGAAACAATGGAAGCAACACAGAGAAGAGAATCTGACGTTGGGGATGTCAGTGATGCAGAAAGTGAAGAGGTTGAGGTTGAAGAAGCTATAGGAGAGGATGCTGTAGAAGAACGTTTGTTGAAAGAAGTTGCTAGATTGGGAGGTAGATCTAAGATAGAGGTCCCCATGTACGAGGGAAACCTAGATTCTGAAGAACTGTTGGACTAGATAAGGTCCATGGACAAACACTTCGACTATGAAGATGCCAATGAGGAGAAGAAGGTGAAGAAGGTAGTCACCAGACTAAAAGGGCATGCAACACTGTGGTGGGATGAACTGTAGGTTGAGAGGAGAAGTAATGGAAAATAGAGGATAAAAAGTTGGGACAGGATGGTAGCCAAACTGAAGGCTAAGTTCATACCCAAAGACTACCAGATCAATCTATTCAGGAAGCTACATAACCTGAGATAGAAAGGGATGATAGTCAAGGAGTACACCGAGGAGTTCTACCGACTGAACATTAGAACTCGACAAAGGGAGAGAGATGAAGAAAGAGTTGCTAGATATATAAATGGCTTGAGACATGAAATCTAGGACAAACTTAGCATGATGTCAGTGAGGACTGTAGAAGATGCTTATCAGTTTGCACTGAAGGCAGAGGAGAAGCTGGCTAGAAAACATAACCAGTGAGGAAGAGGTAAAGGCTTGATTCCAAGAAAAAGCAAGGGATTTAACCATGACAGAGCACATCAGTCTAAGGACGAGGCTGAGAAACCACACAATCACTCAGAATGAGGAGGAAGTTCATGAGGGAGACAGAGTGGTGGAAGAAACTCTTTAGAGGAAGAGGCAGAGGAGTAAGGTGCTATAACTGTGGAAAGATAGGGCACATGTCTTGGAAATGTCCCAAGAAGAATAAGGAAGGAGGAGAAGCTCACATTTCAGAAGCACAATGAAGAGATGTTGAGGCAAGAGGAGCAGAGGGTGGAGCATACTTGATGTTGAGAAAAGTTCTCCTAAAACCAGAGGCAAAAATTGAAAAACTAGTGCAGAGAAACTGTCTCTTCAGGATAGCTTGCAAGACTAAGGATAAAGTATGCAAGGTGATCATTGACAGTGGGAGTACTGAAAACCTAGTATCCACAGAGATGGTGGATAAATTGGAGCTGAAGACAAATGCACATCCAAGGACATACAAAGTCTCATGGATGCAAAAAGGACACCAGGTAATGATCGCTAAACAATGCCTGATTGAAATTAAAATAGGAGGATATAAATATGAAATCCTATGTGATGTAATTCCCATGGACGTATGCCACATTTTGTTGGGAATACCATGGCAGTTTGATAGAAATTTCATTCACGTTGGAAGGAAGAATACATATACATTGGAGAAGAATGGTAGGACGCATATGTTGCTGCCAATGGAGGAGAAGAGAGTGAAAGAGGAAGCCAACACCAACATACTTCTCATGAGTGGGAAGGAACTCCTGAAAGAATTCAAGGAAGAATAGGAGATGCAGTTCGTTGTGGTGAAAAATCCCAGAGTCATCCTTATGAGTACATCAATGGATGATTTTCCTGAAGAAGTTCAGGAGTTGTTGGATAATTTTGTTGATATAGTGGTGGATGAGTTGCCAAACTCATTTCTTCCCAACATGAGTATCAGTCATCAGATTGAATTGATACCAGGAGAAAGCCTACCGAACAAGGAAGTGTACAGATTAACACCTCGAGAAAAAAACAAAAAATAGAATATATTAAATTGTTCCGATGAGGAGGGGGGTTCTTGTACATTGGAAAAAGGAGATGTTAATAGACTAAAATGTAAACTACTGTTGTTTTCTGTAATTAGTTAAAGGTGAGCTGAGTACCTGCCCCGATCAAGGTAGGCCCATTGATCGTTCAATCATGCATCCTCCTGGCTGCCCGTGCTATTTTTTATTCTTGAGGAGGTGAAGAACCAAGTCCAAGAATTGCTGGATAAGGGTTTGGTCAGAGAAATTTTGAGACCATGCACAGTACCAACTGTGTTAAGCCCAAATAAAGATGGAGGATGGAGAATGTGCACAGACTCGAGAGCCATCAACAAGATCACCATCAGGTATAGATTTCCTTTACCAAGAATGGATGATTTAATGGATTGCTTAAGTGGAGAAAACTTCTTTTCTAAGATAGGTCTGAAAAGTGGATATCACCATATCAGGATGAGAGAAGGTGATGAGTGGAAAACAAACTTTAAGATGAATGAAGGTCTATATGACTGGCTAGTTATTCCATTTGGCTTGACGAATGCCCCGAGTACTTTTATGAGGTTGATGAATGAAATTTTGAAAGATTTCATTGGCAAGTTCGTGGTTGTATATTTGGATGATATACTAATCTTTAGCAGGACTAAAGAGGAGAATTTGAGGCACCTAACGCTAGTAATGAGGAGGCTACAGCAGGAGAAACTCCTGATCAATTTGAAGAAGTCCTCTTTTATGAAGACATAACTCATTTATTTGGGTTTCATGATCTCTTCGAATGAACTGAAGATGGATCCAGAGAAGGTGAAAGAGATCAGGGAGTGGTCGTCACCAAGGAGCATGTTCGAGGTAAGGATCTTTCATGGTTTAGCAAGTTTTTATAGAAAGTTCATTAGAGACTTCAGTGGGATTTGTGCACCCATGATGGATACAGTGAAGAAGAGACAAAAATATTTTAAATGGACAGAGGAGGCTGAAAGGAGCTTCAATATACTGAAGGAGAAGATAACAAAACAACCAATTCTGGTCTTGCCAAATTTTGGGAAGACATTTAAGGTAAGATGTGACGCAAGTGGAGTTGCAATAGGAGCAGTTCTGAGTAAGGACAATCGACCTGTTTCCTATTTCAACGAGAAGCTGAATGAGACTAAGAAGAAATACTCCACATATGACAAGGATTTTTATGCCATAATTCAAGATTTGGAGAAATGGAGGCATTACCTTGTCTTGCAAGAATTTGTCTTGTCTAGCGATAACCAAGCTTTACAATTCATAACCAGATAGGAAAAACTGAACCAGAGGCATGCAAAATGGGTTGAATTTATGAAAAAATTTACTTTTGTCATAAAACATATTGCTGGGAATGCTAACAAGGTTGCTGATGTGTTAAGCAGGAGATGTTTGATCATGTAAGAATTCCAGGTGAAGACCTTGGGGTTTGAACACCTTAAGGACATGTATCATGATGATATAGATTTCAAGGAGGCATATGAGGCATGTGCTAATCCTGTGTTGAGAGATAGAATTCAGTGGACATAATACATGATTCAGGAAGGACTGTTGTTCAGAGGACATCAATTGTGCATACCAAAATGCTCAATAAGGGATAATCTTCTAAAGTAAAAACACAACGGAGGATTGGCTAGACATTTTGGCCATGATAAAACGTTTGCACAGTTGAGAAACTCATACTATTGGCCAGGTATGAGAACATAAGTGATAAAGTTTGTGAATAGATGTAGAATCTACCAGAATGCTAAGGGGAAAAGACAAAACACTGGGTTGTATCAACCATTGCCAACAACAGAGAGGCCTTGGGATGCAATAAGCATGGATTTTGTGTTGGGATTGCCAAGAACACAAAGAGGATTCAATTCCATATTTGTGGTGGTGGATAGATTTTCAAAGATGGCACATTTCATCCCATGCCAGAAGACCAGTGATGCAATGCATGTTGCAAATATGTTTTTCAAAGAAGTTGTGAGACTTCACAGCCTACCCAGGAGCATTGTCTCAGACATAGACACAAAATTTGTTGGTCACTTTTGGAGGACGTTGTGGAAGAAGATGGGGATGAATCTGTCCTTCAACTCAACTTATCACCCTCAAACAGATGGGCAAACTGAAGTGGTAAATATAATTTTGGGGAATTTATTAAGGAGTCTAGTTACTGAACATCATAACCAGTGGGATCAGATTCTGCCACAAGCAGAATTTGCATACAATGACTCACCAAACAGTCGCACTGGAAGGAACCCATTCCAAATAATTTATGGAATGAAACCTAGGGGAGTGTCTGAGTTGAGAGACTTGGGACAGGGTGAGATCAGGAGCACTGGAGTAGAGGATTTTGCTACGGAGATGGAGCGACTCCACAACCAGATCAAAGGACAGTTGGAGAGTTCTAATTAAAAATACAAACACAAAGATGATTAGCATCGCAGGGAACTTCAATTTGAAGTAGGAGATCAGGTTTTAGCACATATCAGGAAGGAAATGTTCCCTAGGGGAACATACAACAAGTTGAAGATGAAAAAGATAGGACCCTGTAAGATCTTGTGGAAGTTTGATGAAAACGCCTATGAGATTGAGCTGCCAGATGGTGTGGGCATTTCGCCCATATTCAATGTTTCAGACCTATATCCGTATAGAAAATATGAAACGGAAGGGTCAGAAGCTCAAGGAAAAGTTCAGTGGAAGAAATAGATGCATGTGGAAGAAAATCCGCAGATGGAGAAAATTGTTGATCAGAGGATTGGGAAGAAGACCACGAGGAAGACTTATTTTGAATATCTGGTCAAATGGAAGGGACACCCAATCAAAGATTCCAGTTTGGAAATCGAAGTTGCTATCAAGAAGCTAGGAAAATAAGTAGAGGATCTCATGGATAGGAGTCCATGAATTTTTGTTAAGGGGAGCATGATGCAGGAGCATCGTTGGAAAGCATGTAGAGGCAGGACCACTCAACACGTGAGAGTTCTTCCAGAACTTCAACGTGGGTAGTTACAACCAATTTTGAAATCCCACATGGGAATATGCTTTGCAAAGTCCAAATGGTTAGGTGGTTGAGTAATCCTATAATTGTGGTCAGGGAACCCAAGTTTGATTGAGGAATAATGTAATGAAGATTAGCGAATTTGCAGGTGAGACTATTCTACATGGATAATACTCGTTGTCAAATTTTGGGTGATATGTGGTACGCCACATGGATCCTCACGGTTGAGGAGATATGGATTAATGAAGCTGGATAACCCTCATGAGTTATCTAGAATCCCTTAGAAGGTCAAATAAGTCAAATTATTTTAGAAGCTCCTAGAAGAAGCTGACTAGTCAAAGTGGGTGAAGCTAGGAGTTAATCATGGGTTAAGTTGTTGCAAAAAGAAAATAATTAAAATTAGATTAGTTGCAACTAGAAGTGGTGATATTACTATTTGTGGATAAAGTGGTTGTATGTGGACAAAGTGGTTAGAAGTGGGTTATCCCTAAAAGAAGGGGTTTGGTTAGGAGATAACCCCTAGAGGAAACTAATTGGAGAGTATAAATAAGAGAGAAAGGGTCTCTTATATGAGGACCTTTGAGCACATTGAATATCTATTTTTTTTTGAAAGGTTCATTCCATGTACTCATGGATGCACCAAAAGTTTCGCAAGTCTCAGGTGGCAAGGAGATTTGATTGTGAAAGTTTCATAGCTTCAAAAAAACCCTAGATTTAGAAGTGTATGTGGGATGAAGTGGATTAGATCATGTATGTATCCAGGATGTCGTGGTTCAGGTCCTATATGTATGCGGTATGCAGTGGAGGAAGGCACATGTATACGCAGGTTGCAGTAGAGGAGGTTGCGTATAGGTGAAAAATTCATGAAGACTTGAGATTATGTTGGTGTGAGGTCCCTGAAATCTGAAGCAAGTTCCATATTGGTATTCTACAAGTTCATATCATTGACAAAAGTTTTGGTATGGTTTCATGATTGATTTTTATGATCACTTATGCTTATGGTATGGTGAATTCTTGACGCATTCTTGGTATGGTTGTTGTGAGATCTAGATATGGTATATGTTGGTTGGTTGATTGATTGAAAAACACTCTCATGTATGGTATACATATGATATGTTTGAGGGATATCTATGTCATATGATGATGTATGCATGAGGGACATGCATAGGATTCTTGGTATGGTTATTGTGACATCTTGATATGGTATATGTTGGCTATTTGCTTGATTGAGCAACACTTTGATGTATGGTACAATTTTGAAATGGTTCTTATAACTCACACCTTTGAGATACCTGTACTTGGTTTAGGGAAATGTATGTTGATGTATGCATGGGATAGGTTGTTTGCAGTGACATGATGGATGCAGTGACAAGTTACAAGTGAATGTGACAGAGGAAACATAGTTTCAGAGTTGTAGAAGAATGGATGGCCTAGTTTTATGAAGGTGTATGCAAGATGACAAAGGGAAGGTCACATACATACACACGATGCAATATAAAAAGGTCACATACATACATGTGCTGCAATATAGACATGTCACGTACCAATTGACATATTATTTTCTGTCTACGAGTTGTGTCTTGTACTTGAATGTTGGATTCCTCTTCTTAGTTGGTGTTGAGATCTTCAAGATGGGTCTTGTTTTGAGAGTTGGCACTCTCTTGGAGTTGGTTCTCTTTTTTAGTTCGTTTTCTTTTTCAGTTGGTGTTGATTGTTGAGTACATTTTTATGCTTCCATTTTGCTCTATAAACCACACTTTTTCCTCTATATCCATCCATTTTTCCTTCATTTCATTCCATATTTTCCATGAAACAACCTATGCAAGGTATATTTGTCATTCTTTAGCTTAATAATTGAGTTTTCTAAATTTTAGCATTAAAATTGAAAATTTATAAGAAATTACAGGATTTGACTAAAGCTCGTAAAAGCTCCATGGTTTGTATACTTGCAGGACACCTGCGAGAAATATAAGATTTGGGTCATGTTCCCTGATGTACAAGGATGGATAATGAGCTATCATATTCGAAATCTGAGCCTTCCAGATGTCCGATCAACGCTGGTCAAACAGGGCCACTTCAGCAAAAAATACCCTGTTTCAGCCTTAAATCTTGGACAGTTTTGTATTTTCGTGGGATATGACCATTTATTGTGGATATGAAGGAGGCATTCAACCCTCCTAGGATATTATGTATCTGATCATGATATTTAGGATACTTTTTAGCAATTTTAGTTTTGAGACTCTTGTATAAATACTCTTAAGCTTAGACTAGTAAGACATTCTTGATGGGAATGAAGAAACTTTGGAATTTGCACTCTTGAAGATCAACTCTGTGTTTTGTTCCTATGAATGCTTATGATATGATGATTTGAATATTGCTGGAGCTCTTTCTTAGCTGAGTCAACTCAAGTGTACCAGTGAAGCATTGGAGGGCCCCCTTTGCCAAACTAGTACACTCTTTCTTTGTGTTCTTTTTCAAGTATATGTTTTAGATCAGATCTTGTTGTAGATGAGTTTTTGCTGTAGTTAGATGAATTTCATAGCTAAGTTACATGCTTAATGTTTTCAATCCTTACTCATATTGTGAATGATTTCTTGAATAAGAATTCAATGTGTAGTTTGCCTTCAAACATTAAGATAGTCATAAATGTTTTTTGAGTTATTTATTCTTTTAGTACTTTGATTTGATTTGATGTTAGTTGTTAATGAATGAATGAAAGAAGACAATGAATGCATCTCTTGAATAAGAGTTTTTTTCTTCTAACATTTTATAGGTCTTAGAACAAGTTCGAACATCTCTTGAATGCTTACTATTTTTACTCTTTAGAAAAACAAGTGTTGATTACTGTTATGAGATCTATGAAGATGACTTCTGAATAGAATCTTAGCATCTCTTTCACATTCATCCTTAGAACAGGTTTTGGTTTATCTCCATTAAATATAAAAACTATCTCTAAATCCATATACTTTGGACGTGCCTCTAAGTCTTACAAACACCGGATTGACAATCATTTTCACTCTAATTTACTTGAGTAGATTGGAGCCTAACATTTTGGCGTTGTTGCCGGGGAGGCATATTTAGAGATATAAAAAAAAACATATATACTCATAAAATAAAAAAAACACAGCATAGAAGTGATTTTAAATTATGTTTCTTTATGTCTAAACTTAGGGATGATAAAGACATATTTTTAAAACAAAACCCCCCCAAAACTAATCCGCCATCTGTAGGAGCAGGAACATCTACAACTGAATCTACCACACTAACTATTGGAAAAGTTACTTTGGAAGAATTAGAAGAGAAACAACGTTTAGGACAAAGTTTAACTCTCATAGAAAGACAAGTTCTATTGGCTTATGAAGTAAAGAAGAAACAAACACAAACAAAAATATCTTCTGTAGGAAGGCAAATAGAAAAACAAACTATTTTTGAACAAATAGAACAACCTCTTTTTCCAACAGAAATATCTGACTGTACAACATAAAACTTCTTTGAAATGTCAGAAGATGATAGACAAGAAAGGGAGAGAATGGAAAGGGAATTAGAAAGGAAAAGAAATGAAGAAAGAGGAAGGAAAGAACGAGAAGATAGAGAATCACATCGAGAAGAGGCAAGAGGAAAT
>JZKD02S0100916.1:90439-101382 GCA_000966675.3 Picea glauca
ATATATATATATATATATATATATATATAATTTTTATTATTACCAACTAGTATCAGTGAATTATTATTACAATTGTAGTAGACATATTCAATGTCCATCGGATAATTCAATATTATAGGTTTACCATTATCGTCCGCCAAGGGAGAGATTTTTCCATGTCGTCCGAACGGAACGAGATAGGTATGACGATATTAGAGTTTATCTTTCTTGGGTTGGTAAGCTTTTTTGCTCTAATCACTTTGTTGTCTATTAAGAATTGGATCGGTCAGGAGGGAGGATTCATGATCCATTCAAGTACAGCCCATCCGGCTCAAAAGTGGATGATTTTTGGAACTTGTTTCATGAAGATTGGAATACTTATCAAGTGGCAAGTAGTGACTTAGGTAGTCAACAATTTGTTTATTCTCTTCATTCGTTAAATTAAAAGGTTGTGAGTAGGGTTGTGGCTTGAAGGAGGGAGAATTATAAGGATATTAGAAGTATCAAATTAGAGTTGGAAAAACTTTATGAAGTTGATCAGGTTGGTCAAAGGGATATATTGGATGTGGAAAAATGCCAATCAATGAAATCCTGATGGCATAGAATTATGGTGGAATGGGAAAAGACGTGGATACTAAAAAGCCATACTCTTTGGCTTGAGGTTGGGGCCATAATACCAATATTTTTTTTCATAAATATGCAAACTATTAGAAGAATTTTAATACCATATGGGAACGAAACTACATCGAAACCTTTAGTGTTGGATCATTTTCAAAACCTTTTCAAGGAACCAAACTATATCGAAAAGGAGGAAAAAGGAGGAAGTTCTAAAGTAGATTTCTTTTTTTCCAAGACATGTCAAAACCGAGGAAATTCGTGATCTATATCATGAGATATCTAAGGATGAGATCTGGCCCATGATCTTTTCTTTCAAGAAAGACAAGTGATCTATATCATGAGATATCTAAGGATGAGATCTGGCCCATGATCTTTTCTTTCAAGAAAGAAAGACAAGAAAGACAAAAGCCCTGCGCTGAATAGATGGATAAATGAGTTCTTTGAATAGTTTTTTGATATTGTGAGGGATGATTTTCTTCATGTTGTGGAAGAAATTAGGCTATCTCTTAAGATGTTGGGAAATATAACTTCAACTTCCATTGTTGTTATCCCTAAGATGGATGATGTACTCACTTGTTGCTTGTGGAAGGTGTATTCATTTTTTTTGTTTTGTGCATAATCAGAAGGCATGGTTTTAAAAGATAAAATGGATCTTTCGTGAGGTTACTGGAATGGCCATAAACAATAACAAGTCTAAAATTTATTTTCCTAAATTGGCAAAGGATCAAAGGCTTCCTAGGGTGGTTATTGGTGCTTATATCGAGGTTAGTAGGGATGCAATTGTGGGTTGTAGTGATTGTATCTTTCTTCTGGATGGATTGGTCTCATTTCTTTAGGAAGTTGGACGTTGTAGTTTAAATCAAGTTGGAGATCCTTCTAGCACGACAGTTTGGGGACAAGGTTGGTTTTCATATGTGACATTGAATCTTGAAGCTCATTGGTGACAAGGTTGGTTTTCATATGTGACATTGAATCTTGAAGCTCATTGGCATCACTCAAGGTCTCTTTTCATTTTTGAATTGAAGTGGACCCATGTTCGTTTAGTGGAGGTTGATGACCAACTAGTTTAGACTTATAACAAGTTAGGTGGACACTATACAACCAATCTCAACTATCAATCCATGCTATCTGTGGGAAATTTTGAACATCTGTGTTGGTATAAGAAACTCTCGAAGATCAAGAGATCACCAAAAAGCATCTTTTTTTTTTGGCTTGTACTTAAAGGTTGGGTATTGACTTGGGACAAGTTGCAACGCAGTGGTAAACATGGAATGAAATTATGTATTTTGCGTAACTCTGCATAGGATTCCAATTCTCATGTATTCTTGGCTTGTAAAGGTTTGGATTGAACTTGAGAACCAATTGGGATTGGGCCATGTTTGGGACAAAGACTTAGTTAGTGATAGTTTTCATAGCTTGTCCACATATTCATCCGTGTTCCAATTGTAGTGGCCTGGGGACTATGGTTGGCTCTTAATGTGGGTCTCTTCTATAATAAGTTTTATCCTCCTTTAAAAGTCTCACAACAATCGATGGCCATGATTTCAATCTATAAGGGAGCTCAACCCGTGGGGAGGACACAAGTTGTAGAAACTGTGGATATCAATAGGAATGTGGCATGGGGTTATTTTGATGGGCCTACCAAGGGAAGAATCATATATGCAATTTGGGGTTCATTCTCTTTATTTAGGATTCTCACTTTGTCACTAGTAGAGCAAATATGGGGTCGAGAACAAACAATCAAGGTGAGTTTAAGAATTTTCATGCACTTCTTAAGTGTATAGTGAGTTGTGATGTGCTTGAAATGCAAGTATTGAGTGATTCTAAATTCACCATTGACTATGTAAATGAAGTCATCCTTTTACAAAATTTGGATTTGCTAGCTCTTGGACAAAACTTAAAATATGTTTCTGCTCTTTTTCATTGTATCAACTATAGGCATTTATACAAGGAACATAACATCACCACGGACTCGTTGTCGAAGTAAGTCCATTGTTTGGATGAAAACCATATGATACAAGAATAGTAATTTGGTGGTGAGAGGATAAGAAAATTATCCAGACATGCAATCTATGTTGCTAGGATTTTGAGCTAAAATTGGTTTTCTTTTTGGGATGTAATTAGTTTGTAAATTTTGTTGAAAAATATTGGGGAGGGAGGCTCATGGGTTGGCTATCATTGTAGATACAGATTTAAACAATTTATGTTGTTGTTAAGGGATAAGCAGTTTAGTACCTAAGGATTGTAAATTTTTTTCTCGTAAATGGAAGTTACTTGTTGTTTCTCTCTAAAGAATACTGAGAGATTTATGCACAAGAAGCAGACTTTAGGGTTTGGGATTTTGATATTCCAAATTGCAGGGGCGTGATTTATAATGAAGCGCAGAGTGTTCAAAGTTTTTGATTTGAAAGAATACAATCAGATTTTCACCATACCATTTGCCATAACAACTAATGATGTTTTTGAAAGTCGCGGAAATATGTACGTAATTATGTCCATAGATGATATAAGCAACATTTCTTCCAAAACTTATTCCAAACAGGATGGAAAGAACATTTCGTTCAAAACTTATTCCAAACAGGGATGGAGAAGTGTCCGAGGTAGCTACCGTAAATCTCCAACATGATCTTTGGATCGAGTTCGCTATACTCTTTGGCAATGATACAATATGTTATGGAGTGATATGACACTTGTTTGAGGTACATATGTGGCATGGTTGATAATGATAATGATACTAGTGCATTGATAGAGGACTCTTGTTGGTTACATGGCATATATATTTAGTAGATGGTTAAAGTACATGTTTGGTACACATGACAAATATTCTTAACATATGGGTGAGATATATTTCATGATATATGATGTATGGTACTTGGATGATGTGCATGGTTGACACATGTTATGGTTATATTGTTACATATCGATGAGTCACAACTTGATCTATGGATGATGCATGATTGGTACACACTTTGTACATTTTTAGAGGCACTTGTTAGTTGGCACATGGATGATGTGGCATATATGTATGGATATATGTTTCAAAGATATTGATTGTGGTACATGAGTAGTATTGATTGATGCACATATTGATGATATTTTTCATATGGTTGAGAGTTGTCTTGGTGATTGATCTTGGTGAATATATCTTATGTGGTTGATAAGATTGTTGTGACAGTTTTTGTTTGGTGCATGGTTAATGCACTGGTTGGTGATACACGATTGGTATATGGTTAACGCACAGATTGGTGATACACATTTACTGCATGGTTGATGCACTTGTTGATGGTACAGGTACAGATTGGTGGATCATTGTATGATGCACAAACATGTCCAAGGATCATCAAAACGAATAATAGAGCATAATATTCTCGATGCAGTATTGTTGAGAAGTTAATCAGTGTTCGAGTAGAGTAGTAGTATCTACAACAAAGATGTATAGTATATTGTAGAGAAGATACAGGGATACATACTCATAGGGGGAGTTATTCTTTTTCCCTTGATAGGTTACAAATGTATGATTCTAGGAGGAGAGATGATAGACAGAGAGAGAATTATTAGCCATGCCATGAACATTGCATCATAGTGACATCCTTTGTTAAAATGGGAGAGGTTCATCAGATGCATGGAGATAATCCCAAAGGATAGTGCACACAAGAGGAGAAACATCAGGGATAGTTCAGTCACGGGGAGAAGCCCCAAAGAGATATACCATTTTTCCATTGATGTCAAATGGGGAGAGATAGAAACATTGATGTGGATAATAGAAACATTAATGAGGAGCGATGATCATAGAGGGAGAATGATAATTTGCATTTCTAAGTGTTTCCATCATTATTTCCATCAATGATTGGTGTCGGCATTAATGTTGGTGTTGCCATCAATTCCAAAGGGGGAGATTGTTTTACTATGTTTTCATTGAGGTCAAAGGATTGATGTCAAGGGGTTGATTTCAAGAGGTGTCATAGTGATGTGTTGTCATTGATCATAGTTATGTGTTTTCATTGATCTTAATGATGTGTTTGTATCATTGATGTTATTGACTGTTGGATTATGTTGTCATTGATGACAAAGGGTTGATGTCAAGTGGTGATGTGTTGTAATTTATGTCAAGGTTGATATCAAATAAATTTGTATCATTGATTTCATGTCATGGTTGATATGAAGAACCAAATGGATGAACTCCAAAGTTCTTCCCTTATGGTGAAATCCCTCATGGGAAGAAAATCTTGGATGAAGTTCTCAAAGTGGTCCCCTTATGATGAAATCCCACATGGGAAGACGCTTTGCAAAGTCCAAATGGTTAGGTGGTTGAGTAATCCTATAATTGTGGTCAGGGAACCCAAGTTTGATTGAGGAATAATGTAATGAAGATCAACGAATTCACAGGCGAGACTATTCTACATGGATAATACTCGTTGTGAAATTTTTGGTGATATGTGGTATGCCACATGGATCCTCACGGTTGAGGAGATATGGATTAATGAATTTGGATAACCCTCATGAGTTATCTAGAATCCCTTAGAAGGTTAAAGAAGTCAAATTATTCTAGAAGCTCCTAGAAGAAGTTGACTAGTCAAAGTGGGTGAAGCTAGGAGTTAATCATGGGTTAAGTTGTTGCAAAAAGAAAATAATTAAAAATAGATTAGTTGCAACTAGAAGTGGTGATATTACTATTTGTGGATAAAGTGGTTAGAAGTGGGTTATCCCTAAAATAAGGAATTTGGTTAGGAGATAACCCCTAGAGGAAGTTAATTGGAGAGTATAAATAAGAGAGAAAGGGTCTCTTATATGAGGAACTTTGAGCATATTGAATATCTATTTTTTGTTGAAAGATTCATTGCATGTACTCATGGATGCATCAAAAGTTTCGCAAATCTCAGATGGCAAGGAGACTTGACGGTGAAAGTTTCATAGCTTCAAAAAAACCCTAGTTTCAGAATTGTATGTGGGATGCAGTGGATCAGATCATGTATGTATCAAGGATGCAGTTGTTCAGGTCCTGTATGTATACGAGATGTAGTGGAGGAAGGCACATGCATATGTAGTATGCAATAGAGGAGGTTGCATATAGGTGAAAAATTCATGAAGACTTGAGATTATGTTGGTGTGAGGTCCCTGAAATATGAAGCAAGTTCCATATTGGTATTCTACAAGTCCATATCATCGACAAAATTTCTGGTATGGTTTCATGATTTTTTTTATGATCACTTATGCTTATGGTATGGTAAATGCCTGATGCATTCTTGGTACGGTTGTTGTGAGATCTAGATATGGTATATGTTGGTTGGTTGATTGAGTGAAAAAGACTCTCATGTATGGTATAAATATGATATGGTTGAGGGATATCTATGTCATATGATGATGTATGCATGAGGGACATGCATAGGATTCTTGGTATGGTTTTTGTGACATCTTGATATGGTATATGTTGGCTATTTGTTTGACTGAGAAACACTTTGATGTATGGTATAGTTTTGAAATGGTTCTTATAGCTCACACCTTTGAGCTACCTGTACTTGGTTTAGGGAAATGTATGTTGATGTATGAATGGAATAGGTTGGTTGCATTGACATGATGGATGCAGTGACAAGTTACAAGTGAACGTGATAGAGGAAACACAGTTTCAGAGTTGTTGAAGAATGGATGCCCTAGTTTTATGAAGGTGTATGCAAGATGACAAAGGGAAGGTCACATACATACACACGATGCAGTATAGAAAGGTCACATACATACATGTGTTGCAGTATAGACATGTCACGTACCAATTGACATATTATTTTCTATCTACAAGATGTGTCTTGTACTTGAGGGTTGGATTCCTCTTCTTAGTTGGTGTTGAGATCTACAAGCTGGGTCTTGTTTTGAGAGTTGGCGCTCTCTTGGAGTTGGTGCTCTTTTCTAGTTCATTCTCTTTTTCAGTTGGTGCTGATAAAACCCAGAGATTCTAGTCTCATATAATACAAAAATATTACACAAATATATGTTGTTCTTTGTGTTCATTATTGCGATGGTTCATAGTTCTTTATTGTTGATGTATGTTGTTGATATATGTTTACATGCAAACAACTAGTTGTGAATGGAAGTAATGATGATTGAAGTGATTTCTAACTAAAGTTTTGAAAGAGTTGTAAAAAGAACCTCTTATTGACTCACCCCCCATCTTAGTGTGGTCGGTGTTTCCAACAAGATCCTTGGAGGGCATATTCATTTTCTTTGTAGTACCATTCTTGGTGGACAGTTTTGGAAGAATAAGCCTAGCTTGGGCTTCCATGGGGCTTGAATCCCATATGTTGGATGTCGAGGTCCCACACTCTATATTATGATGAAAATCCTTTGGAGGCGTAAATGACACCTTGGAGGACATTACCCAAACCCTACATGCTAAATTTCTTGAAAGAGGCAAAATGTCACCTTCTTTGAGCTTGACATCATATAAGAGCTAGGGTTTCATGGTGGTTGAAGACATTTGACACATTTTTAATGAAGGAACATTTGAATATTGGAAGAGAGAGTTGGATCTAAGACTCAAGGAATTGGAAGGCTCTGTTCACTCATCATTTTCTCAACATTTTACCTAAAAGTTCCAAAACGTTTCCCAAAGAGGGTTGACGTCTTGTTTTAGGGTTTTCCTTATGTGAAAAACATGAATTATTTAAAATTATTTTTGTCGAGGGGAAAAGTAGGGGTTTGTTGTCCCCCTATTTTTTGTTTACCCTAACTTAAGTGGGAAAACTATATTTAGAACATTTTTTATAAATATAGATCAACTCTATTTCATTTTGATCATAGCTCTCCCATTGTGAGAAGTGTGGCTAAAATTTTGCTATACTTGAGGATTTTTGGTAAATATCTCTCCTGAAGATGATTTTTGGTGTATCTATTGATGAATGGATGAGATATAGTGGTGTTCACCTCTTGGAGACTCTTTATCTTTCTTATGAATGGATTGTCTTGGTGAAACTAGGGTTTGATCTTGCAACTCTCTTGGTTTTGGTAAGGAAAACATTCCTTTCTCTTGTTTGTTATCATGATATTGGTGGTGATAAAATCTAGGAGGAGTATCATTACATACACCCTCCATCAAGTTCTTGTCATTTACTAGTTTACACATCTCTTATTGCAAGGTATCTTAAAGGAGTACAGGGGTGTACACCCTCCTTGATATATCTTGAAGTTTGTTTACATACCCTAGGGGGTAAAAGGATTTACACCCCTAGGGTTTTTGTTGATCTAACTTGTGTTTTTAAGACTCCATTCACCCTTATATTAAAGGAACTAACTTGAATTTTGCATTGGAGAAATAATTTATTTTTTTTGTTTGTTAATTTGTGCGGGACCTGTTGTCTCGCAATTAACCTATGGCTTGAGAAACCACGACTCAGGGGCATCTAAGCCATCAAAATCACCCGGGGATCGCACCCGGCCTGAGCCACACCAACCCTTAACATGGTTGGATTTTTTGTCCACGCAGGTTTCGAACCGGTAACTTTAACATCACGGAGTGACTTAACAACACACTCCGTCACCGACTGTCCTACACCTCGGGGACTGCATTGGAGAAATAAATTACCTGTCTTGGTAAGTGTGATTTAGTAAGATATCAATCTTTTTCAAGTTGCAATATTTTGTTGATGCCTTGGGGTTGTTGTGTTGAAATAATATAACTGCGAAGAGCATTCTTATTATTATTCTTTTATTGGATTAAATCCTCATTGTGGATTAATCATGTCATTATTATTATTATTGTTATTGGATTAATCCCCATTGAGGATTAATCATGTCGGTAATTGTATAAGGACCAAATCCCCTTTTGCAGATTGGTCATCGGACAATTATAAAGGGCAGAATAAGAGGTCATCCCCAATAGTTATAATGGAAGACCCATAATTTACCCACCCAGAGTGAGAGGTCGGCCCTGCCAGATTGTGACCTTTCACACGTGCCAGTATCATATAAATAAGAGGCTAGCACCTCACTTCTAACACACAACTCACTTTCTCATTATCTTATGAGGCAAGCTGCAATTACCAGTTGGAGAGAGGAGAAGAAGAGTGGCACATCTCTTGGGGAGGACTTTCTGTATTGGTTTGAGTTATCTCTTGATCATTGTATAAGCTATTTATGATAAGGAAGTTTTTGCTAGGTTTTCTTCCCCTAGAGGGTTTCCCAGGATAAATGTTGTGTCTCTTGTGAATGTGTATTTCTCAGTGAGCTTGTTATTATGATGCTCTTATCTATTGAAATGCAAAGAACTATAATAATGGCATAAACATTAACATGGTATCAGAGCCAACCTGAAGGAAGCACAATTTGCAAGAGGAAAAACATCACTATTACCGTACACCAAAATTAGGGTTTTGCAAAAGTGAGTATTTTCATCTCCCTAACATCCTAGAAAGCTTCACCCTCCCCCAAGGATCAATTTGGCACCTAGAGAACACCTTTTCAATGGCTGGATATCCAAAAAAGTGAAACCCTAGTTTAACAAAAGTACCAGAAGTACCAGAAAACCAGTACCAGAAGTACCGGAAGTACCAGAAGTACCAGAGCACTAGAAGTACCAGAAGCACCAGTCTAGAAATACATAGATCATATTTGACGGGATAAAATTTGGATTTTCTCAAATCTGAGGACACCAGGCTACTCGCCTCAGCCAAGCGCACCTCCTGGAAAGGTGAAAATTTGATTTTGAGCATTTTCAATTTTTGGTTATTTTTGTTGTCGAAAGTACATGATGTCTGCAAGCACAAAGCTTGTTGAGAAACTAGAAGGCATAGACAAATTCCATGCATGGAAGTATAGGATCGGTTTGATCCTTGCAGAGAATAACCTATCAAGATTTATCAAAGAAGAAGTGGAGGAACCTGAAGATGCCTTAGAGAAAGCAAAGCATCAGAAGGACTCGATCAGGGCTCAGAGAATCATTGCAGATTCAATCAAAGACCACCTGATCCCGTATGTATCATCAAAAGAAACCCCGAAGGAGATGTTTGATGCTCTAAGAAAACTATATGAAGGAAAGAACATCAATCGAAATATGAATCTCAGAACTCAGTTGAAGAATACCAAGATGCAGAAAGGAGAAATGATTCAGAAATACTTCTCCCGAATCTCCGAGATAAAAGAACAGTTAAAAGATATTGGAGACACCATCGACGAAGACGAATTTGTAATAACCACCCTAAATGGTCTTGCAAGACCTTGGGATGCCTTCATCCAGTCAATATGCGACAGAAAGGAAAAACTACAGTTTGAAAGCCTATGAGAAGAATGCACCCAAGAAGAGACAAGGGTAGCCAACTGTGAAGCACTACTAGCAAGGGACGATGATCAAGCCCTAGCTACTCATACAAAAGGAGGAAGGAAGAAACCCTACTTCAAAAGGGAATCTCATAGATAACCACAACCATCAAACAAGTTCAACAATCAAGAATCTCATTCAAGAAATTTTCAGAATAAAGGACAACGTAAGGAACGAAATCTCTAATCTATACAATGCTATCATTGTGATAAGATGGGACACAAGGCAAACCATTGTCCAGTTAGAAGAGAAGAGTACAAGAGAAAGCACAAAAGGAAACATGCTCACATTGCCGAAGATGAAGAACCACCTATGAAGATGATTAAGGACCATGTCTTAATCTCAACTCTCTCAGGATCGGTATCACCTAGAGAAGACACATGGCTCATTGATAGTAGTGCATCAAAGAATATGATGGGTAAGAAGAATACTCTCTCTTGTATTTCAAAAAATAAGTTTTCTCAGAAAGTAACTCTTGGAGATGATTATCAATATCCCATCAACAAAATAGGAGAATCAAACTACAAGCTAGATTTAGAAAACTCAATAACAATGAAGGGTGTACTCTATGTACTGGGCCTAAAGAATAACTTACTCTCCATATAAGCTTTAGACAAGAAAGGCTATAGAGTTTACTTCATAGATGGGCTAAGGGAGAAACCTTAAATGAAGCAATCGTCATCGGAAGTGAAGAAAATGGTTTATATAAGCTGAAGGGTCACCCAGAAACTGCTATGACCCATGCCATCGAAAACTCATGTGAACTTTGGCATAGAAGATTGGCCCACATCAAGTACAAGGCACTACCATACATATGAAAAGTTGTCACAAGTTTACCAGAACTCAAGGTTGATCAGGAAGGCATATGCAATGGATGTGCGCAAGGGAAGAACATCAAGAACCCCATTCCAAAGAGGGACAACAAAGCGAAAGGAGCATTGGAACTCATCCATTCAGACGTGTGTGGCCCAATGCCATCATCCTCCATTAGCAGGTATGTATACTATGTATCATTCATTGATGATTATTCTCGTAAGACCTGGAT
>JZKD02S0100916.1:115068-133234 GCA_000966675.3 Picea glauca
TCACTCCTTGTATAATTCTGGCTCACCATGAAAGAGTCAAATTTCTTGTACCATTGTCTGAGCGACTACCTCAGACCATACAATGATTTCTTGAGCCTGCAAACAAATTTCTTGCTGTGATTATGAACGTACCCTTTAGGTTGTTCCATGTAAATTTTCTCATCCAAATCAGCATGTAAGAAAGTAGGAAAGCAGTTTTAACATCTAGCTGCTCCAACTCGAAATCAAGTAATGCAACTACTGCCAACACAATTCGAATTGAAACGGACTTAAGAATTGGTGAGAAAATCTCATGAAAGTCAATACCTTCTTTATGATAATATCATTTTACAACCAACCTTGATTTGTACCTTTTGACCTTATCATCAACACCCTTCTTCATCTTGTAGACCCACTTTCAACCTATAGTTTCCCTGTCTCTTGGAAGTTCTACCATGTCCCATGTGACATTCCTCTCTAATGCCTTCATTTCATCCTTCATTGTTTCTTTATATTTTTCACTGTTAGAACCCTCCACGGCTTCCTGATAGAACGAAGGTTCATCATCATTAGTACTTAAAGAAACTGATGAAAGAAAATCATCATACCTTCTTGGAGTATTTCTCACCCGCGTAGACCTCCTTAGGGAATTTTGTGGCTCATCCACATTCTGTTGATTGTTATCATCAACCATGTCTTCAGAGTTCCTCTACAGAAAAATCTTCATGAACATCTTCAAAAACTTGTTCATGTTCACTTTCATCTGTATTTGAACTGGTTTCAAACTGAAACAGTTGATACTTAGGTACATCTTCCTGTTTCATTTGAACATCTACATCTTACTTGATGAGAGATGATTCATCAAATATTACATCTCTGTTAATGGTGATCTTGTGGGCAATAGAATCCCACAACCTGTAACCCTTAATACCATCACCATATCCAACAAAGATAATCTTTATTTATTTATTTTGGATTTAATTTAGAACGTTGATGTTTCAGAATTAGAGCATAGGCTTCACAACCAAAAACTTTAAGATTAGAATAATTACAAGGGTGACCTGTCGATACCTATTCAAGAATATTACAATCTATTGTTGTTGAAGGTGATCGATTCAGATAACAAGCTGTAGTTACTTCTTATGCCCATAGTTTCTTCTGCAAGTTGGCATTACTTAGCATACTCCTTGCTCTTTCTAGAAGAGTGTTGCTCATGTGTTCAACAACTCCATTCTGCTGAGGAGTATAGGCAGTGGTTTTATTCCTATCAATCCCAAACTCCTTGCAATAGTTCTCAAATTCCATTGACATAAATTCACCATGATTATCATTTCTTAAACATTTAATGGACATACCAGTGCTCTTTTCCACTAAATCTCTAAATTGCTTGAAAAAAATAAACACATCAGTCTTTGTTTTCAACATATAGATCCACACCTTCCAAGAGAAATCATCTATAAAAGTAACAAAATATGATGATCCTCCATACAAAATAGTAGGGTATGGTACCCAAACATCAGAATGGATATAATCAAGGATTCCTTCACTGGTGTGTCTTCCGGTTTTAAATTTCTGCCTATTCTCTTTTCCATAAATACAGTGCTTGTAGAAATATAACTTTAAAGACTTTAGACTAGGAAGCAACTTGTGATCAAATAATACCTTCAATCCTCTTTCGCTCATATGGCCCAACTGTTGATGCCATAGACGAAAATAATCATTTTCATTCTTGGATACAACTGTTGCATGATCTGACTCGGTTCTTCCTTCTAATGGAAAGAGGTTTTGAACCTTCTTCACCTTCATGACCAGTATGATTCCTTTGTAGAACTTCATAACTCCACCTTGAACAATACTCTTATATCCCCCAGTGTCTAAGACTCCCAAAGAAATTAGATTATTCCTAAGCTCAGGTACATGTCTTACATTAGTTAGTATTTTAACAGTTCCATCAAACATCTTAATTCGAATGCTACCAATTCCCACAACTTTACACGAGATATCATTTCCCATGTAAACTATTCCATCATCTATAGACTGGTAAGTAATAAACTAGTGTCTATGAAGACACATGTGATTTGAAGCACTTGAATCTAATAACTATTTTTTATCATGACCTAAACCAATACTAATTGATAAAACTTCATCAGTCATACCTGAACCTGTTGCTAAACCTGTTTCGGTTGCATTTGCTTCCTTCGTCTCTTTTGGAGGGTCTTGTTTGGAGGATTTTTGTCTCTTCCAACAATCCTTCTTCAGGTGTCCATATTTTCCACAAAACCAACACTTAAGATTTATCTTTCTTCCCTTCGACTTTGACCAAGAGAACTCCCTCTAATCCTGTCCTCTTTCTTTAGGTCTGCCTCCAACCATCTTCTTCTCAGATGTAGAGATTTCTGAATTGGATTTCTTCCTTGTTTCCTCAGACAGTAAAGCTCCAACAATAACATCAAACTCAATACTTTCTGTTGTGCTGAAACTAATAGAGGTAACAAAGTGATCCGAAATCGGATCCAGAAGCCTAACAGGGCTTGAAAAATGCTCAAAAATGAAAGTGCTCGGAATGTGACGAAACCTATGCCATTATGTCCGTCTCGTCTTCCTTATTTCGGCGGTATATTTACTTTGTCAAACGGGCTCCGTATGGAGAAGATATTGCGTTCTGTCCGATAAGTCAAACAGGCAAAAAAAATTGCTGATTGTGCAGTCCATACAGTCCGTACGGATGCTGATGTGGCATGTTAGTACACTGACGTGGCAGGTCCATACAGGCGACACGTGGAAGCTCCAGGAGATGACACGTGTCAGGCATATTTGGGCGTACGAGCGTACAACTGGACCTATCCCGAGGTGACACGTGTCACCACTATAAGGGTGACATGTGGCACGGGTGATGTCATCCACTGACATGGCAAGATGATAGGATAGTACAATGGTTGACAAGTGGGAAGTGACATGGGTGAATCAACGACTGGCACATGGCATGTTTTGGTTGGTGGTTAAGGTGCCACGTGGCCCAGTCGTGGGCTGCCACGTGGCACCCTGTGGTTGGCTATCGGTTTTTGGTGTAAAAGTTATGGCTTCGACGGGATTCGAACCGGTGACCTCTCGTAGCACAAAGGACTGGTAGGGCTGGGCTAACCGCCCGCCCGATTGGTGGTGCTTATTAACCATTCGACTCAATTGTTATTTAAGTTTGAGTCAATGCTTAAGTGGCGGGGGAAAGGGCTGAGGGTTAGCCCCGAGCCCTCGGCGCATACCATGCGACCCCACCATACAACCGGGAGCGTGGGGGATTATACAACGGATCGTTACCATTTGAATGTGTGGAGGTTACAATGGTTGGGGCCCATGGCCCTATACAAACACCACACGACCGGGTGGTTATATAGTTAAGCCATGACCATATGCCTATATGCCACGAGACCGGGAGCTAGCAGGGGTGGCCAGCGCTTAGCCTTTGGGCTAGTGCATGGCCACATGGTCCGATATGACCACGTCAAAGAGGGCGCTAGGCCCGATTTTTATAATTAATTTGGGTTTTATGCCTATCGTTTGTGTTTTTTATCGTTATTTAGCCCATTTTTAGTCAATTTTCTCCATTTTTGGGAGATATTGGGCATTTTTTGGAGCCTAATTTTTGGGAGGAAGTTGGAGATGAGTAACCAACTTCCTAGATTTATAAACCATGCCTATTTGAGGCCATAAAGGGGGCATTCAGAGAAGAATTATGCTGAGGAGAAGCCAAGCCAAAGCCATTTTGAGGCAGAGAAGGTTTTGAGGAGGAGACGCCGTCGGATCATTTTTGGGAGCTTCAGACATCCGTTTTGCGTGCCGTTTTCTTTGTAGGGTTCTAGAGATTTGGAAGAACATGAACAGATCATTCTTGTAGCTAGTTGGCATTGCAGCGATGTATTTTTGAGCTCTTGGACAGAAATAAAGAAGCCTCCCCACAAAGAAAAAGGCCCGGAGACGTAGGAAAAGTTGTGCTGAACTCCATTATCAATCTGCATGTTATGGTTTGCTGTCTTTTATTGCATTTCAGATCTGCACATATGTATATGGCTGTTATAATTCCTCTTCTTTCCTCATTCTTCACTAAGTTTTTTCAAATGGTTAATTAACGCATGCAAAAAAACCTCAACCATAGTCATTAAAAGATCCTACGGATCGATCCCATGACGTGGGAAAATAACACAATAATGTAATCACCATATCTTAAGATTCAAATTTCACTCCCATGATAGTCAACTAGACTAAAAAAGTATTAAAAGTAGTTAAATGATCAACTATTTTCTTACCTTCCTTCATGCACAAACTGTACAATTGTATTTTCAGGAATATCCTGTTTGTCAAGGATTTCATCATATACAAGCTTTCCAGCTTCATCCACAAACCAACTATTGTCTTCTCCGCAACAATGTTGAACAAAACATCATCGACCAAACACATACGTATGGCACTCAGTGCTCTCACATCGATCTCATCCCAGTCTTCATATGTTATGGTCATGGGTTTCTTTGCTTTTCCCAAAAGTGCCTTCACCACGACTTGTTGCATGAGCATATTGTGCATCTTAACTTTCGAGATCTTGAAATTGTTCTTTCCATTGAACTTCTCAATTTTGAATTTAGCACTCTGAGTTTTCTCCATTAGAAGAAGAAAAAATTCCAAAAAAAACACTGCTTATAATAACCAATCCCTTTAAAATGTGGAGGAATAGTGGTATAAACTCCAAAAGGTTTAATAAGAAGTTTAATAAAATACCTTTTTGCTAACCTCACCTTTTATTAAAAAGATTCACCTATTTAACCACCCACACCACTGATGCCGGCGAACGTCACCTCCGCTCACCCACTCTCAGGATCGATCAAAAATCCCTTTTCAGCTGAGCCAAAGCGACTCCTTGGATTCCCTCGGAATCCCTGTGAAAATACCCGATCCACAGGTCCTCTCTAATCCCCCACGGCTCTCTGCACTTAACCATGGTTTTCCCCGACTCAGTTTCGGGGTTCGGGGTTTCCTCCCTTCCGATGTCGAGAGTCTCTGTACTCTCGATTTCCCGACAACTGATGAGCTCTCTGTCCAGCTTTAGCCCCTCCTGACTATGCCCTCTGGTCCATATGACCACTCTCCATAAGACCACAACCTTATATCCTCCTATCGGGGTTTTGGGTTTTAATTTCCCGATGCTCTCCAATCCCCGTTAGCCCTCCAGGCCAGGCTCCTGGTCCACATGACCTTTAACTCACAAGACCACAGCCTTGTCCCCCATCGGGGTTTCTTACGTTTCAATGCCAAAATGAAAACATCCTCAAGACTCGCGATCCCTCGAATCCCAACGTGCTCCCTACGCGTTAGCCCTCCTGACTAGGCTCCTTACCCAATATGACCACTATCCCCGTGACCTCAGGCTTATATTCCTCGTCGGGGTTTTGGGGTTTCCAATGCCAAAATTCATTGGCTCATGGGATTATTGATCCTCGAATCCCAATTGGCTGAGAACTGGCCCCCACACAACGGAGCTCTCCCCTTCTCTAATCTGCTGAAAGCTGGCTCCCACTCAATGGAGCTTTCCCCCTTTTTGAGATGTTGACAGCTGGCTTCCACTCATCGGGGTTTTGCGGTTCACGATTCCAAAATGCCAAAACCACTTGTCTACGGGATCCCTGATATCCCGATGGCCCAAACATCCAATCAACAACTTCCTTGTCGGGACTTTTCCCGATGGAGCCGATTGCTGCCACGCATCCCTTCTCTGATGGACGGTCCCGATCTCTCCAGGATTTCAAGACTTGTGATGTCCCAATTCCTTCGACCTTAGGAACTCCGATTTCCCGATGCTGAATATGCCGACGATCGCTCGATCTCTGCCACGTGTCCCCGCTAATAGAAGGACCAAATCTTCCTGATGTTTCGAGACTTGAGGTGTCTTGATTTTATTTCCCTCGAGAATCTCAATTTGACGATGGCTGCTATCCCAATGGTAACTCTCGTGCAACTCCTGCTCGATCTGACGGCTGACGGATATCTGCTCCAGATCTGACGGCTCAGATCCTTTCTCCTGCGCGCTCCATAGACTAAAATATGATCATCTTCTCCCGATCCAATGACTTACGGGATTCTGTGTGAACATCCGATGGTCCACAATCTCCTGGGCTTGCACCTGGGAAACCCAGTCATAACCTCCTTGCTTCTTTTCCAGATCCAACGGCTGACAGGATTTTTCTCCCAGATCTGACGGCCCAGATCTATTCTCCTTCTTTGCGCTCCTCCGGCTGCTCCTTGGACGTGAATACCAACGGTCCAGATCTAATTCCCAACCAATCCGATGGCTCTTGTTTCTCCCTCCTAAGCTTGTGCACCTTTCTTCCGAGACTTGGAAGAATTTCCAGTTCCCAAAGGCCTCAACCTTTGTCTTCTCTTCTCCTCTGCGAGCTCCTTTTACCTTGAGCCTCGCCAACACGTGTAAAAGCACGGTTCCCCCTGAGCTTTGGGAACTTTGAACCCTCCAAAGAGTTCTCCAGTCTCTGCACTCCTTGCAGTTACGACCTCGTGCATAAAGGCACTGTCCCTCCTGAGCTTATCAACCACTCAGAACCCTAAGGGATTTTATATTTCTTCTCCCACAGATGGAGAATATGGATGCCCTCTTGGCTATCCTTCTGCCTCAAGCAACTTTTTGTTGAGCCTTCTGGGTATTTAGTAACCCAGCAAAGATCCCTTAGTGGATTCTTCCTCTAAGTTCCAAAACTCAAAGAGTTCCCTTCTTCTTGTGCCTATCTGCACACTGACTCGATGCCCTCTTGGCAGAGTTTCTTCTCTTTTCCCACAGAACGTTCAACAGTTTTGTCCTCTTGTGCACCTATGCACTTTCTCAATGCCCACCTGGCAGAGCTCTCAGAATCCTCAGTGACTCTGTTTCTTCTGAACTCACAACAGAGTTCCTCCTCTGTGCCCTCCTTGCACCTGCTCAATGCCCACCTGGTAGAGCTCTACAGAACTCCTCAGAGATTCTGTCTGCAACTGTGTCTTCTCCCACACAGCCTTGCCTCCAAGGTATTCAACAAACTTGAGGTCTTCCCCTTGAGTTGATGATTTTAGCTTCTGTGCCGCAGCATGTCTTTGTCTGACTCCACAGAGTTCAGAAGTACTTCAATGCACTGGTATTCAGAGTCCACAGTGCTCTGTCACACCCTCTTGGCGTGAAACGACAAAGAACCTCTCAAGCCTGAAATAAAAAACAACCTGCAAATGCATAAACATAACATACATCTACAACATATATGAGCACTCACAGACATCCACATAACATAGAAATCATGCAGGAAAAACTGCTCTATTTATATTAAATGGAAAATGCCTGTATTTTACAATGGTGTTCTTGATCTCTCTCTGGCTCTTCTTCACCTCTCCTTTTTTTTTTTTTTTTCTCCAAAATGAGATCTGAAAATCTCTTTTACCTGAGGGGCTCATCGGGCGCTTCCCTCTAGGTCTACCTACTCTATTCAATTACAATAAATGGTTGTCTAGTCCAGCATCTGGATCTAGATCTCAGTCGATCTACCTAACGCCTGCACAAAGGAACAACTTCTATGGCTCACTAGCCTAAGCATTTAAATTTACATTCAAATCAAATTTAAATGAGGTTGCGCCTCCCTCTTAGATTTGAATGCATGTGCGCTAACGCGGATGGCTGGCTAGCTGACCGACGTGGAAAGATGCTCCTGCATCAAACTCCTCAGCTGCAAAAATCATGAGCTCCTACTCATGCGCTTCCCCTCTAAGCGGTTGGAATCCTCCTGGATCCCAAATCATCCTTTGGAGCTGTTCATCTGCTCCCTTTTGCTGTTGCTGCTTCTGCGCTGCTGCTTCTTTTCTGCCTAGCTTCTCCTCGCTGGAAATTCTTGCTGACCCCAACATCAGCTTCCTGATCTCCTCGATCACTGTATCCAGCTGCTCCAGTGGCTGGTCCTGCTCATGCAGTCTCCTCAGCTGCAAAAATTTTCTGCAATTGGGCAGATCGTTATGATCTCCCATGCCATATTCTTCATCTTCATCGGTGGCCTCAAGTTTCCACTCTACTACAGACTTCAGCTCTGCAGTCTCCCTTTGACTAACTTGCTGTTCCATCACCTTCCCTGACATCTCAACTTCTATCAGTTCTCTTGCTGGCCCTGGATTGTTCAGCCAATCCTCCAACATGTCTAGCTCCATCTCCCATGGAGTGATAAATCTGCCTGCTCGCTCCTCGGCTTCCTTTGCTGCTAGCTTCAGTGCTACAACTTCTTTCTTTTCATCCCCCTGGCCGAAACTATTGAACCATTCCTCAGAATTCTCATTCTCCTCTTCGTCTGCTTCTTCTGCTGTCAGCTCTAATGCTACAACTTCCTCAACTTCTTGGCTGAAAGTAATGAGCCATTCCTCAGAATGCTCATCTTCTTCTTCTGCCTGGACAACATCCAAAGTCTACTCCAATTCTTCTTGGACAGTCTCAACTGACTGTTCTACTGCTGCACCATCTGCAACACCAATTTCGGTCTCCTCCTGGGCACATGGTAGGAATACTCCAACTCCCCCAATCATCAGAATATCATCCTGATCTTCCTCCTTTTCTGTCAGCTGCACCTGCTGATCTAAATTCACCTCTAAATTTATGAGACCCTCAGACAGTCTCATATTCTCTGTCAGCTTCTCGGGCTGATCCAAACTCACCTGCTCATCCCTACCCACCTGGCAATATGGGATGTCTCTGCTACCTTCTGGTAGACTATGAGATCAACCGATCCCATCTTCATCAGCACTCCTTGCTGAATCGAACTTACCTCCGAGTCCATGAGACTTTCAGCTAGTATCGCATTCTCATCTCTTCCCACCTGGCAATTTGAGATGCTTCTGCTGCCCTCCTGGCAGTCTTCGAGATCCCACAACGACCTCTTATCATTGCCCTCCTAGAAAATTTAAATGCCTTGGTTGTCCTCCCGATAGTCCATGAGATCCTGCAGTGATCTCAATTCATTGCCCTCCTGGCAATTTGGAAACCTTCTACTGCCCTCCTGGAAGTGCTTGAGATCTTCAGCTGATCTCATTTCAATTTCAAAATCGTTGAGATTTTCCCCAGTCTTTGGTTTGCATACCTAAACCATCTTCTTATCCTGTCGCAGCTTCAATTCGAGCCTCACTATTTCTCTCTTTATATATGCGAGCTCTTCATCTATGTCTTCTTGGCTCCATAGCTCTTTCCTCCCAGCATACCTATGGCCTTCAATAGCCATGTTGCTGCTTCTGTTTGCCTTCCTGGAAAACCTGCTGCTGTCACTCCGCACTAAGAGTTCTACCAACTTCATCTTCCTACAGTCTCTCTGACTGCCTTCTCGATTGCTGCCTACCTACAAATAATCTTTACAGAGTCCCCCAAGGCTCTGACTTCTTTCACCTGCCTTCTCCTCTCTACTTGAAGTATACAAACAGAGTTCTCGCTTTGATACCACTTGATGTGTATCAGAGTGCTATTTACCTCTTGCCTCTCTTTCCTGAAATATATAGACAAGCAATAAGCTCTGATACCACTTGATGCCGGCGAACGTCACCTCCCCTCACCCGCTCTTAGGATCGATCAAAAATCCCTTTTCAACTAAGCCAAAGAGGCTCCTTGGATTCCCTCGGAATCCCTATGAAAATACCCAATCCACAGGTCCTCTCTAATCCCCCACGGCTCTCTGCACTTAACCGTGGTTTTCCCCGACTCAGTTCCGGGGTTCGTGGTTTCCTCCCTTCTAATGTCGAGAGTCTCTGTACTCTCGATTTCCCGACCACTGATGAGCTCTCTGTCCGAATTTAGCCCCTCCTGACTATGCCCTCTAGTCCATATGACCACTCTCCATAATACCACAACGTTATATCCTCCTATCGCGGTTTTGGGTTTTAATTTCCCGATGCTCTCCAATCCCTGTTAGCCCTCCAGGCCAAGCTTCTGGTCCACGTGACATTTAACTCACAAGACTGCAACCTTGTCCCCCATCAGGGTTTCAAACTTTTCAATGCAAAAATGCAAATGCCCTCAGGACTCGCGATCCCTCAAATCCCGACGCGCTCCCTACGCGTTAGCCCTCCTGACTAGGCTCCTTACCCAATATGACCACTATCCCCGTGACCTCAGGCTTATATTCCTCGTCGGGGTTTCGGGGTTTCTAATGCCAAAATGCATTGGCTCATGGGATTACCGATCCTTGAATCCTGCCTGGCGGACAGCTGGCCCCCACACAACAAAGCTCTCCCCTTCTCTAATCTGCTGACAGCTGGCTCCCACTCAACGGAGCTTTCCCCCTTTCTGAGATGTTGACAACTGGCTTCCACTCATCAGGGTTTCACAGTTTGCGATTCCAAAATGCCAAAACCACTTGTCTATGGGATCCCCGATATCCCGATGGCTCAAACATCCGATCAACAACTTCCTTGTCGGGACTTTTCCTGATGGAGCCAATTGCTGCCACGCGTCCCTTCTTTGATGGACGGTCCCGATCTCTCCTGGATTTCGATACTTGTGATGTCCCAATTCCTTCGAACTCAGGAACTCCGATTTCCCGATGCCGAATATGCCGACGATCGCTCGATCTCCGCCATGTGTCCCCGCTAACGGACGGACCAGATCTTCCCGATGTTTCGAGACTTGAGGTGTCTCGGTTTTCTTTCCCTTGAGAATCCTGATTTGACGATGGTTGCTATCTCGATGGTAACTCTCGTGCAGCTCCTGCTCAATCCGATGGCTGACGGATATCTGCTCCAGATCTGATGGCTCAGATCCTTTCTCCTGCACGCTCCAGAGACTAAATTCTGATCATCTTTCCCGATCCAACGACTTAGGGGATTCTGTGTGAACATCCAATGGTCCACAATCTCCTGGGCTTGCACCTGGGAAACCCAGTCATAACCTCCTTGCTTCTTTTCCAGATCCGAGGGTTGATGGGATTTTTCTCCTAGATCTGACGACCCAAATCTGTTCTCCTTCTTTGTGCTCCTCCGGCTACTCCTTGGACGCAAATACCAATGGTCCAGATCTAATTCCCAGCTGATCCGACGACTGCTGTTGCTCCCTCTTGAGCTTGTGCACCTTTCTTCTGAGACTTGGAAGAATTTCCAGTTCCCAAAGGCCTCAACCTTTGTCTTCTCTTATCCTCTGCGAGCTCCTTTTACCTTGAGCCTCACCAACGCGTGTAAAAGTGCGGTTCCCCCTAAGCTTTGGGAACTTTGAACCCTCCAATGAGTTCTCCAGTCTTTTCACTCCTTGCAGTTACGACCTCATGCGTAAAGGCACTGTCCCTCCTGAGCTTCTCAACCACTCAGACCCCTAAGGGATTTTATCTTTCTTCTCCCACAGATTGAGAATATGGACGCCCTCCTGGCTATCCTTCTGCCTCAAGCAACTTTTTGCTGAGCCTTCTGGGTATTCAGTAACCCAGCGAAGATCCCTCAGTGGATTCTTCCTCTAAGTTCCAGAACTCAAAGAGTTCCCTTCTTCTTGTGCCTATCTGCACACTTACTCGATGCCCTCCTGGTAGAGTTTCTTCTCTTTTCCCATAGAATGTTCAACAGTTATGTCCTCTTGTGCACCCATGCACTTTCTCAATGCCCACCTTGCAGAGCTCTCAGAATCCTCAGTGACTATGTTTCTTCTGAACTCACAGCAAAGTTCCTCCTCTGTGCCCTCCTTGCACCTGCTCAATGCCCACCTGGCAAAGCTCTACAGAACTCCTCAGAGATTCTGTCTGCAACTGTGTCTTCTCCCACACAACCTTGCCTCCAAGGTATTCAACAACCTTGAGGTCTTCCCCTTGAGTCGATGATTTCAGCTTCTGTGCTGCAACACGTCTTTGTCTGACTCCGCAGAGTTTAGAAGTGCGTCAATGCACTAGTATTCAGAGTCCGCAGTGCTCTGTCACACCCTCCTGGTGTGAAACCAAAAAGAACCTCTCAAGCCTGAAATAAAAAACAACCTGCAAATGCATAAACATAACATACATCTACAACATATATGAGCACTCACAGACATCCACATAACACAGAATTCATGCAGGAAAAACTGCTCTATTTATATTAAATGGAAAATGCCTGTATTTTACAATGGTGTTCCTGAGCTCTCTCTGGCTCTTCTCCACCTCTATTTTTTTTTTTTCCAAAATGATATCTGAAAATCTCTTTTACCTGAGGGGCTCATCAGGCGCTTCCCTGCAGGTCTACCTACTCTATTCAATTACAATAAATGGCTGTCTAGTCCAGCATCTGGATCTAGATCTCAGCCGATCTAGCATTAAAGCCGATCTACCTAACGCCTACACAAAGGCACGACTTCTATGTCTCACCATCCTAAGCATTTAAATTTACATTCAAATCAAATTTAAATGAGGCTGTGCCTCCCTCTTAGCTTTGAATGCATGTGCGCTAACGTGGATGGCTGGCTAGCTGGACGACGTGGAGAGATGCTCCTGCATCAACCACCCACTTGAATTTTTCACGTTTAAAAAACAAAAAAAACACTTTTGAGATAATTAAAAATTCACTTTTTAATTCCTCTGCCTTTTTCTTTTATGCATATAATATTTTAATTCCAAATATTGTAAAAAAAATCATTCCTTAAATTTTTTTTTTCAAAAGAAAAACATGCTAATGTTTCTTAAGGGATATCGACACTCCTTCAGAATGGATGGGGGAGCGCTAGTGTTGGATCAACGCTCCCTCACTATGGATGGGGGAGCTTTAGCGCTCAGTGATGCATTTTTTAGGTGTGCGAGTTTTTTGAAAATTTCAATTTCACAAGTGTGAGTGCGTCGACGTGCCTCTAACAGTGCCTAGGGAGCACCGATAACTTTCTAATCAATTCGATATCTTTCACCATGGATCTGGTCGTCACAGATCTCCAACACAACTCTGATACTAATTGTTAGAATTGAAAATGCGGAAAACCTAATTCATATATTATAATCAACAATCACACAGATAAGAAACACATATATTTCATGTGGTTCATCCAAACGTTGGGCTACATCCACCAAACAGAGGTATCGGTTGTATTATTATTTAGATCATAGAGATTACAACAGCTTCACTAATACATCTCATGTGCCTCTACGGGCTTACATGAATTTATATACATTTACACAATAAACTGATTATTATTATTATATACATTTACACAATAAACTGAGTTTTCATAACCTAGGTTAAGCATGTAGCTCATTTAATTTCATCATGTATTAACCATAAAAAATAATTTTGCAGCAACTAATATCACAAGGAGAAACACCATGCACAAGTACACAAGATATATTGTGGGAAACCCTTCTCAAACAAGGGAGAAAAACCTAGCCAAATCCTTTGCTATATTCTACAAGAGAGAGACCTTTCACCACCAATAATGACTTAGCACACAAGAGGGTGCTCAAGCCCTAGAAAACCTAGCACCCAAGAGAGTTGTGCACCTTTTCCAAAGAGTAGTACTTGCTGAAATTTCCAAAACATGTGAGGAGAATATGATTCTACAATGGAGAATCATCTCCTACTTATATTAGACTTTGACTAATTTAGCAAGGGAGTCTTATTGGCACAAGAGGGCTGACCTCTCTAAGTCAAATGCATTTTATTATTATATTTATTATTATAATTAATATTCACATTATTAATTATCTTCTTTGTATTAATCATATTAACATAGGTCCGATCTGTACCCTTTACATAATAACTAGGGTTACAGGTAGGTCTCACTCTTGAACAATATATAGCAAAGGATATGATACACCCACTAGTGCTCATCCACTAGGGGCCACATCCATAGGGATGCTATAGACCTTAGTCAATGCATTACAAATATGATCCACATCTTCACACGTTCACCTATGCTAGTCCATAGGCACGTCTTCTCTATATATCTTCTTTCCCACTGCCACCAATAGGAGGATCATATCGAGTCTTCACATCAACTCTATTGTTGTTCAGATGAAGCCATCACATCATATTCGTTCTTATTCTCATGATGATGTGCCCAACTCTTTTTTGGGATTTCCCATGTTCAACATGTGCTCAGCCACAAGCACGTCCTAACTCAACAGATCACTTTTCCATCGGATGATCATCTGGATTTCTTCTCTCTCATGTCATGGAGGAGGCCATATACATTCCTATCCCATGTCCCAGGCTGGAACCACGAACCCTTTATTAGGGGCTCTCTCAGGTTTGTAAGCTGAGAGTAATACTTCACATAGCTTCTATATTCCACATCTCACAGGTTTGTAAGATGGAGGATGTCTCCTATAGCTGCATTCATCAAGAGAGTTCACATCTATGGAATTTGAAATTTATTGCAAGCTAGGATCGAAAGACATAAAACCATGACTTATACTCCTCAACAAAATGGTTTTGTTGAACACATGAATAATACTCTTCTAGAGAGAGCAAGGAGCATGCTCAATAATGCCAAGTTACAACATGAATTGTGGACATAAGAAGTTCTTACAACTTTCTATCTGCTAAATCGGTCACCATCAACTATGATAAACTGTAATATTCCAGAAGAGGTATGGACAGGTCATTCGTGTGATTATTCAAATCTAAGAATATTTGTTTTTTATGCTTATGCTCTTATTTCTAAATATCAACATTCTAAGTTAGATCCTAGATCAAAGAAATATGTCTTTGTTGGTTATGGTGATGGAGTTAAGGGATACATATTGTGGGAAGTATGATCCCACAAACTCATCATAAGAAGAGATGTAGTATTTGATGAATACTCATGCATAAAATTAGACACGGTAGATGTTGAAATGAGACAAGAACAATTACCAAAAACTCAAAAAATTTAGTTGGAGACTCAACCATCTTTAGGCAAGGAGGATCATGAACAAGTTCCTAAGCAAGAAGATGAGAATGCAGAAAATATCCAGAAAATGTTGATATGCCACAACCATCTCTAAGGATATCTACACGGGTGAGGGATACTTGTATAAGGTATGACGATTATGTTTCATCTATGGTTTTTATTTCTAATGATGAGGAACCTAGTTGTTATGAGGAAGCAATGAAGGCATTTGAAAGTGTTAAATAGAAATAATCTATTAAAGAAGAAATGGATACCTTAGATATGAATAAAACATGGGACCTGGTAGAACTTCTGAAGGAAAGGAAGGTTTTCAATTTCAAGTGGGTTTACAAATGAAGAAAGGCGTCGATGATAAAGTTGAAAGGTACAAAACTAGAGTGGTTGCAAAAGGGTATTCACAAAAGGAGGGTATTGATTTCCATGAATTTTTTTCACCAATTGTTAATCTTGTTTCAATTCGTGTTGTGTTAACACTAGTTTCTTTACTTGATATTGAGTTAGAGAAGGTAGATGTTAAAGCAACATTTTTACATGGATATTTGGATCAAGAAATATATATGGAACAACCCAAAGCGTTTGTTTAGGATCACAATAAAAGGTTTGTTTACAATCTTAAGAAGTCATTATATGGTCGGAGGCAATCTCCTAGGAAGTGGTACAAGAAGTTTGATTCCTTCATGGTGAGCCAAAATTTTACAAAAACTGAATATGATCATTATGTTTACTTTAAAAAGTTGGAAAATTAAATATTCATTATTTTGGTGTTATATGTTGATGATTTTCTTGTAGCAAGTAAAAGCATTGTTGAAATCAATAGGTTAAAGGATCAATTGGATAAGATATTTGATATGAAGGATCTAGGAGTAGAAGAACAAATATTGGGCATGGAGATGCAAAGAGAAAGGAAAAATGGTAAGCTATGGTTATCACAACAAAATTATGTGGAGAAAATAATTATGAGATTCGGTATTAATAATGTGAAACTAGTAAAAATCCCTTTGCCTTTCCATTTCAATATTTCTTCAAGTTTATGTCGTAGTAATGATGAAGAAAATGAGTATATGTCTCGTGTACCATATGCTAATGCAATAATAATATTATGTATGCAATGGTGAGTACTAGAACATATATTTCACATGCAGTTGGTGTTGTCAACAAATACATGGAAAATCCAGGTAAAGAGCATTGAGAAGCAGTGAAATGAGTGCTTCAGTATTTTAGGGGAACAAGTAATTATTGTATCACCTATAATGGTTACAGTGATTTAGTCTGTGGGTATATCGATTTATATTTTGCAGTGGACTTGGACGAAAGGAGCTCCACTACAGGATATGTCTTTACTCTTGCAGGTGGACCTGTTAATTGGATGTCAAAGCTTCAAAACATACTTTCTTTATCCACTACCGAGGTGGAATATATATTTTCCTCACATACTTGCAAGGAGACAATTTGGTTTAAAGGTTTGTTGGGTGACCTTGGAAGGATGCATAACAAGGTGAAACTATTATGAAATAGTCGAAGTTTTGTTCATTTAGCTAAAAATACAGCCTATCACAGTAAAACAAAACATCTTCCTATTAAATATCATTTTTTAAAAAAACTTATTGATGAAGGTGGAGTGGGATTGGAAAAGTCCCATCCAAAAGAAAAGTGTGCAAACATGTTCACGAAACCAGTATTGTTAGAGAAACTACGATGCTGTGCCTCTTCTCGTGGCTTGCAGGAAAGGGGATGAATAAATTTGGTGTTGATATATTCGATAATTTATCGTCAAGTTGGAGATTGTTGAAACATGCCAACTAATTTCCGTGGATCCTACTATTCTGCAGTTAGTTGAACCAAATCAACTAAAAATCGAATATGTATAGGTGTAGAATATAGATAGGTGCAACCGTTTGATCAATTTGTGTAACTATTTGATCAATTTGTCATAAGTTTGTGTAATTGTTTGATAGATGTTATATATATATGTCTTCCCATACAAGCAAAGGAGTGTGACATGAGTGTGAGGAAATCATTCTAATCCTCTATTTGGTTGTTGTAATTGAAAAATAAGAATACCACTTATCATTGCTCAGTGGATGTTTCCCTTTAAAACACATTAAAAAGTAAATCATTTTGTTCTTTGTGTGATTGATTATTATTTCTTTCAAATCTCGTTGAGTTTATGCCCAACAAAATAGACAAATTATACTTATTTGTTTTCATATCATTTACCAAAAAATTTATATATTTTAGAGACAAAGTGATTAGAATTAAATATATAAATAAACATGTTGATGGTTGCAGCTATGTGAGACATTCTCCAGGACACAAACTTGAGAGAGAGCCCCTGAGAGGGGTGTGTGGTTCCTATCTGAGACAGAGTTGGAACGTAGAGATGGCCTCCTCCTTACAGAGAGTTGAGAAGAGAACCAAATGATTCTCCTATGTAATGCAGTGAGAAAGGAGATCTGCAAAGTTGGACGTGTATGTGGTTGAGAACAAGTTGAATGTGTGAAATCCCAAACTGTTGGGTGCATCATCATGAGAAAAAAAATGAAGATGATGTATTAGCCTCCTCTCAACAAAGATTTGATGACTAACTTCAGATGAATATCATGTGTAATGCAATGGGAAAGAAGATGTGTTGAGTGGACGTGCCTATGGACGAGCACACGTGAATGTGTTCCTAGAGGCTGAGCACTAGTTAAGAAGTGGTTATTCTGTGTAATGCATTGAGCCAGAGATATGGATATCCCTATGGATGTGCCCCTAGTGGATGAGAACTAGTGGGTGTATAAGATCCCTTGGTGAATTGTTCAAGAGTCAGACCTGCCTGTAACCCTAATTGTAATGTAGAGGGTACAAGTTGGCCCCACCTTAATGTGATTAATAATTAATGTAAAAGATAATTAATATGGTTAATATTAATTATATTATGAGCTAGTGAGTTCGGCCCTATTGTGCCAATAGACACTTATGTTGACAGGTTCAGTCTAGTATAATTAAAATTAAATTCCCCATTAAGGAATCATATCGTTCATGTGAGTTTGGAAATTTCAGCAAGTACACCTTCTTGGGAAAAGTGCACACCTCTCTTGGGCGCTAATATTCTAGGGTTTGAGCACCCTCTTCTATGCTAGGTTTTATTGGTGGTGAAGGTATTTCTCTTGAATAATATAGAAAAGGATTTTGGTTGGGTTTTCTTCCCTTGTTGGGTGTTGTGTTCTTGTGCATGGTGTTTCTTCTTGTGATCGTGGTTGTTGCAACATTATTGGTTATGGTTAATTAAAATGCTAAAATGGAATGAAATTCATGCTTAACATTTCTGATAGA
>JZKD02S0100916.1:134670-157562 GCA_000966675.3 Picea glauca
GTTGATTGCATTCTTAATAAATGAAGGATATTATCCCTAGTATGGGAGCCCTCAAAGACTTGGACCATTTTCCCTGGTATGGGAGTCTAAACCTTATTTGATTGATTATTATGGTGGACAAAAAGACATAAAAAGATCTAACAAAGAAATAAAGGTAGATTCCATTCCTTCAAAATTTAGAGAGAGTTGCTTGACTCAGAGGGAGTCAAAAACAAAATAAAAGGAAGAAAGAGTTAATATCTTCAGCAGACCAAAGGAAGACAATATTCTAGAAAATTCAACTATTCCAGTTGATATGACTAGAGATATTACAGTGGGGTATAAAGGGCATGCCTAGGGTTGACAAAACTCTACTAGAAGAAAGAGAAACATACAAGTCCCTAAAGGGACACCTTGATAAAGAAAAAGAGTTTTCAAATCTATCCTTCAGTAATGAGCTACTTCGTTGAAGAAAAAACAAGAGAAACAAGTATGACAAGAAGTCATAACAGAAGAATAACAATATATCTTAAAGAATGATGTATAAGATATTGTTCAGAGACCGAAAGGAAAGTCCGTGGTAACTTTAAAGTGGATCTATAAGAGAAAGAATGTAGTTGATGGAAGTGTCAAGAAATACAAAGCCAAAGGATTCTCACAAACAGAGGGAGTTGTCTGTGATGAGACACTTGATATAGTAATACATATACACTTTCATCCGTACTACCATCCATGTGTTGGAAACCATATCAGATGAATGGATTCTTGATGAGTTTGGGTCTCAGTAAGAGTGTTGCTGATCCAAACCTATATTATTATAGTGTTGGTGACAAGAGACTGATTTTGATGACTTATTAAAAAATCCTTGTTATTGAAAACAAGTAAATCTTGATTTTTGATTTCAAGATGAAGGATCTGAGTATGTACAATGCGAATATTAAAGAAGTTCAGTATGACAGAATACAAAAGTACTATGATAGATTTGAAGAAAATGAATGATGATGATTCAGACGAGATTGACCCACATCTAATTGGATCATTAATGTATCTTATTAACACGAGACCTAATTCATGATATGCAGTGAAAATTCCTAGCCAATCCATGAGCCTGCCGAGATAGTAAAGCTTCTATTGAGATATACACGAGCCACAATTTGACATGTTTTGAGATATGCTCTAAGTGTAAAATTGAGTTTGGAGGGATATGGCTATACATATTGAGTAGAGAGTACAGTGGATAGGAAGAGAACATCTAGTTGTTGTCTTAACGTGAAGTTTAGCATAGTTTCGTGATGTAGCAGGAAACAAAACTCTGTGGCCTTGAGTACCACATAAACATAGTATATGTGCGAAACAATGTGTCTTCACAAGTTTATGACAAATTTACTTGATCATGAGACATATCCTATGATGATAGCCATGTATAAATCTCTTTGAGACCCTAGTGGTCCTTGATGGATTAAAAAAAAAAACGTTGAGATGAAATATCATTATATTAGAGATATGATGCAAAGTAAACTAATACACATGGAGTACCTTCCTACACATGAACAGATAAGAGACATTGTCATGAAATTAACTTGGTGAAGAATACCTCCCTAGTTGAGAGCAATTGTTGATGACTACAACCAAGACAAAGTTTAGAGTACATCCGTGTGAGACTTGGCATGATGAAGAATGCCTCCCTAGCTGAGAGGGAGTGTTGATGATTGGAGCTATGTGAGACATTCTCCAGGACACAAACCTGAGAGAGATCCCCTGAGAGGGGTGTGCGGTTCCTATCTGAGACAGAGCTTAAACATAGAGATGGCCTCCTTCTTATAGAGACTTGAGAAGAACTCCAAATGATTCTCCTGTGTAACGTAGTGAGAAAGGAGATCTAGAGATTTGGACGTTCTTGTGGCTGAGCATAAGGTGAACGTGTGAAATCTCAAAGTGATGGTTGCATCATCACAAGAACAAAAATGAAGATGATGTATTATCCTCCTCTGAGTAGAGAGTTGATGAGAAACTCCAGATGACTCTCCTATGTAATTTAGTGGGAAAGAATATTTGTTGAGCGGACGTGCCTATGGACGAGCACATGTGAACATGATCCTAGTTGTTGAGCACTAGTGGAGAAGTGGTTCTTCTATGTAATGCAATGATCTAGAGATATGGACACCCCTACTGATGTGCCCCTAGTGGATGAGCACTAGTGGGTGAATAATATCCCTTGCTATATTGTTCAAGGGTGAGACTTTCCTGTAACCCTAATTGTAATGTAAAGGGTATAGGTCGGCCCCACCTTAATGTGATTAATAATTAATGTAAAAGATCATTAATCTAGTTAATATTAATTATATTATGAGCTAGTGAGGTCGGCCGTGTTGTGTCAATAGACACTTTTGTTGACGGGTTCAGTCTAGTATAAGTAAATGTAAATTCCTCATTGAGGAATCATATATTTAATGTGAGATTGGAAATTTCAGCAAGTACACCTTCTTGGGAAAAGTGTGCACCTCTCTTGGGTGCTAGTCTTCTAGGGTTTGACAACCCTCTTTGTGTGGTAGGTTTTATTGGTGGTAAAGGTCTTTTTCTTGAAGAATATAGCAAAGGATTTTGACTAGGTTTTCTTCCCTTGTTGAAAACGATTTTCGAGGATACTTATTGTGTTCTTGTTCATGGTGTTTCTTCTTGTGATCTTAGTTGCTGCAACATTATTGATTATAATTAAATAAAATGCTAAAATGAAATGAAATTATAGCTTAACCTTGCTCATAGAAAAATCAACCAAACAAATTATAAAGATTTAACTTATATAAAAATATTAATGATATTGATTTCATATTGATAAAATCTTTTGAATTATTAGAATTGTTTTCATATTGATACAATCTTTTTATTTCACATAAGTGTGTCCATCTAAATGGTGTAATTTGTACATTATTATTTCATATCATATAAAAATAAACATTAATTTAATAATAGTAAATTGCACTAACAACTTACTATGTTCATTAACCAACCAACTAGTGTCCAAATCTTATGATTAATAATAGTAAATCTTAAATCTTATTCAACCTACTATGTTCATTAACCATGATTAATAATAGTAAATCTTAAATCTTATTCAACTTACTATGTTCATTAACCAACTAGCACAAATCTGATTAATAATTGTAAATCTTAAATCTTATTCTTAACTTATGGCATATAAACTAGCACATCCACTTAAATAGTGGCTGAGAAAGCCAATAGGAAATGACAACTCGCCAAAATACCATCTTTCTGTCCGCCATACTCAACATCCTACCGTCAGGGATACTCTACTTTGTTGTTCAAATTACAATTCCAACAGCTTAGTTTTATGGAGAATCTCCAACAAAGTAGGTTTATAGAAAATCTATGAAATTATAATTTTGTCAATTTTATTAATAATCTGATTCTCCAATATTATGATTGAAATCATAACTTTTAATTAATTATGACTACTAAAAATATTTGAATAATATTTGGATCATTATGAAATAAGTTTATAGAAACTCTATGAAATTACAATTTTGTTAAATTTATTAATAATCATTAATCTTTAATTAATTGTGACTACTAAAAATATTTGGATCATTATGAAATCCTATCCTTTAAAAGCTCTTCTATGATTAAAAGCCTATGACATCGCAACCTTTAATTAATTGTGACTACTAAAAATAGTTGGATCATTATGAAATCCTATCCTTTAAAAACTCTTCTATGATTAAAAGCCTCTGAAATCGCAACCTTTAACTAATTGTGACTACTAAAAATATTTGGATCATTATGAAATCCTATCCTTTAAAAGCTCTTCTATGATTAAAAGCATATTAAATCTGACCAATCTCATAAATGAATTTTTAATATTTTTTAATATTAATTAATAAATCTTACAAAATTATTAATATAAAACTAGGTAACATTTTCCATAATTACTTTATCACTTAATTACCTACATTTAATTACCCAACTGCTTAATCTATTTAAAAGATGCTTAGTGAGCCACTTAATGTTTAATCTTTCTTGGACTTAAATGCTTAATCTAATTAAAAATGCAAATTTATAAATCTATTCATCATTACTTGCAATTAGTTAATGGTGGACTAAGAAAGTTTTTAATATTAATTAATAAATCTTAACAAAACCAAATATCTATCTGCCCATTTATGAATTTATTCATCGTTCCTTGCAATCAGATGCAGTCTGGGTCATTTTTATGAATCTATTCATCGTTGTTTGCAATTAAATGGAGGGTTTCTCTGCGTCAAATCTTCTGGATGATAATGGTACATTCACCGGAGAAAATCTTCTAGATGATAATGGTACATTCATAGGAGAAAAGACAGTCGACTCAATTAACAATTCATTACGAGGACTCGAGGTGATAGAGACGGCTAAGGAAGATTTGGAAAACGCATGAAGCCAGTCTGTGTCGTGCGAGATACTACTACTCTTGTTTCTGTTTATTACGTCGAAAGGCATACACCTATTGACAATGGGCACAATTAATCACCTTTTAATCTAAAATTCTAATCTTATGGTTAACAATTGAAGATGCTGGCATATTCTTAGTCGTACTCTCTAATCAATGGATGAAATTTAATGGTCATAACTTCCTTGCATTTCTGAATGCTTCCGTTACCTTGTTTACTTTTTCACATTTACTTAATATGGTTAAGAAATTACTTCTCTAACCATTGATTGACATGTTAACTGATTAAGAAAAATTAATATGTATAAAACTCTGTATTTCCACGTTCCTTGAGATTAAGCGTTTGTAGCTGAACGCAGTGGTAGCTACGACAGTGGTAGCTTGACACAGTGGTTAATCTGGGCGTTGTTGTGTTTATGACCACATATAGGCTTGGATCGATTACGACCATCTTCAAAGATGCTCAACATTACCATAACGTTGGCCGACTTGCCGAGACCGCAGAAGCCCCTCATGTCTCTGAAAATCGATATACAAAGCGTTCTGCAAGAGTAGATGTTCGTTGTCTTTTCAACGGGTACAGGGAGGCAATTTCTTCGAAGACCATTACGTTCTTGCGTGGAGCTTCATGACGGAAGGCACGACACCCCCACTTTATATCTCGAGTCTCTCGTCATTTTCCAACAAGTATAAACTCAGGCATTCCAAGCTTCGGAGAGGGCGATTCATAGCCGATGCTACAACAGCCGGTCTGGTTGTCTTCTTGCTGGGGGTTGCTGCCGTGTTTATCAAAAGAGGGAAATACAGAGAAAACATAGAAGGATGGGAGAAGGAATTCTGGCCCCATAGATTCACTTACAAGAAGCTCAGCGTCGCCACGAGTGGATTCAGGGACGAAAATGTTTTGGGAAAGGGGGGCTTCGGCAAAAAATATATTACATGGAAACCCTAATTAGCGTTTGTAAATGAAATTAGCCTTTCATTTACCGTGGCTGAAATTAGCCTTTAAGGCTAATTTCATTTACAAACCCTAATTAGGGTTTCCATGTAATATATTTTTTGCTGAAGGCCCCCTTGCCCAAAACATTTTCGTCCCTGAATCCACTCGTGGCGACACTGAGCTCCCTGTAAGTGAATCTATGGGGCCATAATTCCTGCTCCCATCCTTCTATCTTTTCTCTGTATTTCCTTCTTTTGATAAACATGGTAGAAACCACCAGCAAGAAGACAACCAGACCGACTACTGTAGCACCAGCTATGAATCGCCCTCTCCGACGCTTGGAATGCCTGAGTTTATACTTGTTGGCAAACAATGGGAGACTCGAGATATAAAGTGGGGGTGTCGTGCCTTCCGTCCTGAAGCTCCACGCAAGAACGTAATGGTCTTCGAAGAAATTGCCCCCCTGTAGTTGCTGAAAAGCCAACGAACATCTACTCTTGCAGAACGCTTTGTATATCAATTTTTAGAGACATGAGGGGCTTCTGTGGTCTCGGAAAGCCGACCAATGTTATGGTAATGTTGAGTGGCTTTGAAGATGGTCGTAATCGATCCAGTCCTGTATGTGGTCGTAAATGCAATGATGCCTAGCTTAACCACTACGTCCAGCTACCACTTCCGTAGCTACCACTGCGTCCAACTACAAACGCTTAATCTCAAGGAACATGGCAATACATAGTTTTATACATATTAATTTTTCTTAATCAGTTAACCTGTCAATCAATGGTTAGAGAAGTAATTTCTTAATCATATTAAGTAAATGTGAAAAAGTAAACAAGGTAACAGAAGCATTCAGAAATGCACAGAAGTTATGAGCATTAAATTTCATCCATTGATTAGAGAGTATGACTAAGAATATGCCAACATCTTCAATTGTTAACCATAAGATTAGAATTTTAGATTAAAAGGTGATTAATTGTGCCCATTGTCAATAGGTGTACGCCTTTTGGCGTAATTAGTTAATTGTCTACTTCTCTTGATTCCTGTAATGCAGACATTTCAGGAATCGAAGAGACCTGCCTGTGCCTCCAGTATCGCTTTGGCAACCTTGTTATCATCCACGGAATGATCTCGTGGGAATGCAAGGAGTCAAGAATGTTGAAGGTCCCTTAGGGATTTTAATTATTCATATGCTTGTCAATAATAGGTTTAAAGAAGGTGAAGGGGCATTTGATAGATTTGGTGACAATAATAGATGACAACATGTAATCGGTACATAAATAAATAATTGGCTGACATCAGAGGGTTTTAAAAGTGCAAAAATAAATTTGCATTTAAGTTTTTTAAATGATAAAACGCTGTCAAACACAACATAGGGTTTTTCAAAGTGTAAAATTAAATTTGCATTTAAATTTTTTTAAATGATAAAATGCAACTACTATATATAAATTATATATATATATATATATATATCACATTAAATCTATTTTAATTTCTAAAATCTTTATAGGTGTAAATCTTTTCTCAATTTTTTCATTTTAAAAGAAATTTTGTTTAAGTTTATTATCAATCAATTAGATTAAACTAGTATTCCTTATATTAATAATATTAATGTCTATGTATGTATTTATAAGTTTATATTTCACAAGTATTATTAAAAAAAAATGTTAATATGTTAACTATATTGTTTGATTTTTTTGGAGATAAATTGTGTATGAAATTTTGCAACCTCCAATGTTTTAAGTGGACATTCCATCTATTATTATAGATAAATAAAGTTTTATTTATCTCTCATGATGGGTGGAGTTAGAAATGTTGGATGTTTCAAAATGTTATACATAGTTTATCTCCACAAAGCTCTAGCAACATCTCTTTTGCACTTAGAGGGTCCTTTATCCCACAAACAAGGGGATCTTATACACCAATTTAGTATCTAACCTTTTTTTTTTAAGTAAGAAGTATAATATATTAAAACCCCTCCAGAGGAAAAATGGAATTCCAAAGTACAGATATAGTCATGTTGTAATTAATGGACTGCCCCAACAGAGGGGAAACCAGTCCAGTCAGCAGATTAGTTAGCAAAAGTAGAATGATAAACTAAAAGAGGAAAGTCCTAGACAACCTGAACATTAGTTGAAACTAAAAAACATCTGACGGGATCTCTAAAAACAACAAAGGCCTAAAAATCTAGCATGTAACCTGGCCAGGTGGTGTGGAGGTCCTCGGTCCAAGGTTCCTCCTCGACATACGTCACCCCTTCCGCCCATTGCACCTCGACTTCCTCTTTGGTCGCAGTTCCAACGTCATTCTTCGTGGTATCCTACAGCGACCGCTTGACAGAGTTCACCTCCGCATCCATGGTCTTGTGCCCATCCTGTTTCAGCCCAGACTCTGTTGCGCACTGCATCATGACATCTCCACCATCGGTAGACACACAGGGTTCCTTCACTGAAGTTGCACACAACGTGACGTTTTCACCATCGGTAGCTGCACTGGGTTCCTTCACAGAAGTCGCTCCTTCCTGGTTCGAGTGGAAAGCCTCATGCATGGAGGAGAGAAGCTGAAGGAGGACCACCACCTTTTCATCTGTAGTTTGCAAGCGAAATTGAAGATCCTCCACCCCCTGGCGGAGTTCAAAGACTAAGCCGTAAAGGATAGTCAGGTTGTCTTTAATCTGCTCGCCATTGAAGGAGTCAAAGGATGGGTGCCCATTGTTCCCATGCTTTCGCGAGGAAGGAGGCTCGCCTCCTAAGTTCCTTGGAGAAGCCAAGAGTGGTGTAGGGGCCAGCTCAGCCACAGGTGGGGCGAGGAGGAGACACGAGGATGAACAAAGCGGCCGAGGGATAATTGTCAGGCCATTGAATTGCATTACCGGCGGAGCGGGAGGGGTAGTAAAGTGAGGCTCGACCTGGAGGGGAGGGGAGGGGAGGAGCAGGTGGAGGGTGAATCGGGAGGCGAAACCGAAGGCCGACGAGGTCTCCAGGGAGAACCCCTCTGCAACCTCCCTCTTGGTCGCGGCATATGGTTATGCCTGTGGCTGATCACAGAGACAAGGTGCACGAAGAAGAGGCAGAAGGTCTAGGTGTGATTAGGAGCCGCAGGGAACCATAAGAGTCTTGCAGGAGCAGGCCATGGCAGGGAAGGGGGGAGCCCTTCGGACCACAAGCAGAGACAAGGAATGGATACCAAGAGCAAAGCCATGAGAAAATGCATATTAGGAGAGACTGACTGCATTAAATCCCTTTCCCGTCATAATTAGAGCTAGTTGATGCTCGAGGAGGGTGGCGGGCGGTGGCACGAGCCCGTCACATGGCTCCGTGCTCCGGTGGCTGGAGCCGGCCTCCGTCATGTGCCAGGTGTACAACGCTAACACCCCATCTGAGGGAATTTAGTATCTAACTTGATGGTGACCTTAAAATTAGATTATTATTATTATATTTGTTAATATAAACAAACACATTAATAAAATTAATAAAATTGTTACTAATAATCAAAATATTTGGTATCAATATATGAAAAAAATTATTCATAAATATATTAATATGAACACTACCAAATATATGAAAAACATTATTCATAAATATATTAATATGAACAAAATTGTTCATAAGTTAATACAAAATTTTATTAAATTTATTATTAAAACATAAATTTATATTAATATTATTTTATTTTATTAATATGAAATATAAATTATAATAAAAAATATTAATCAATAATAATAAAATATTTTAATGGTAAATATTAATATTAGATTAGATATTTTATACCAACATAGATTCATCTTAATGTGGAATTTAACAAGGGTCTACAGATCCAATCTCTATTGGAAATCATTTTTTAGAGTGTAAAATTTAATGAAACGTTAAAGGTTTGCACTTCTAGAGATGTAATCTTTTGGACACTTGATAGATCTGGTGTTAAAAAAGAGTTATATTGGTAATACTGTATATGTGTTTTGATTATTGTGTCCATTGATTAATTAAGCCAACCTATTATTTATTTATATATATTTTAATGTGTTTTAATATTTTAATTTATTTTTTTTTTTGATGTGTTATGTTACATAGACATCTCTACCAACTCACTGCATTTCAACACAATTATATAAAATAATAGTCGAAACTTCATGTCACCTCATGCACGATCTTAAAACGAGGCAGATAGACTTAACTCCAAATAAACCGGATCCTCCATTGATGGTACGCGACAGGAAACTTCCACCCATGGGGAATCCTTGCAGGAACTGTTCTGAGATCAAGATTTCAACTGGGTTTAATGAAGTAGGCGATCTTACCATTTTGAATATGAAAATGGAGGTTATTCATCACATCTCCAAGCCATAGAATTTAAAGGACCAACCTAAGACGAAGCTACTGTATTCAATGCCTCATAAACATTGCAGTACTCTTAGCATTATGAAAACTGTAGATAGATGGAACCCTTCAAACGGTGCTCAACTACAAAATCTCATTAGTTTCGTTCAGACTGCCAAACATAGCCGCGTAGAAAGGTGAGAAGAAAACATAGGCGAGGAAATTGGTCGATCAGAAGATACATTTACCACTCGATAACTTCCCTCTCAAAGGCTGTTGTAACATAACCATTGTCTGCGGGCACTCGTCGGGAAGAGGTCGCAAGGAGCGCCCAAACCTCCCTCTCCCTACAGCTCCACAATAAACCATTCAAATTGCAGAGGATTATATTTGTTAGATACCTCAGGAAGCTAGGGAGATTCTAAATGTCTTGGAGGAATAAGTCCAACAAGTCAGAGCGAAGATTCGAGACACCGAGGTCGATGCTGGGATGCTGGTGTGGATTCCAGACATCGACTCTACCAGGGCAAGGGACACGAATTATCACCTCATTAATGACCTCTATTTGTAATGTACCTCAAAAATCATCATAATTTTTTATTTATTTATTTTTTTTTATTTTTTTTTGTACATTTATCCTTGAAAAGTTTAGAGGTCTCAAGCAAGTAGGCTTTCTGTTATAAAGCTTGAGTCTGAAAGTTTTGTTAGAGACTTTAGTGTTGTTGATTATCTTTACTATGCAACTTAAACTTCCTATTCGATGGTACAATAATGTATACTCCTCCTTTCACTGTTATTTAAAATCTTGTACAAATTACCTGTATTTTCCTTATTTGACGATGTCTATAACACCATCATGGATTTAACCAGGTCTGCTACTTCCATACTTCTAATCGAGAGGAAGATTCTCCAAATCAACAGACAACAACTCCCGAAGTCGTGAAAAGTGACCAACATGTCAGGATTTTGCGAGTTCAACAGTCAAATATAAACACACAACCACTCCCGAAATCGCGAGAAGTGACCAACACTTCGGGATTTCGTGAGTACAACAGTGGATCGTCAATACACAACAATTCCCGAAATTCCGAAAGGGTAAGGTGAGATCCGTATTTTGGGATTTTTGAGTTCGGGGTTTCAAATGTCAAACAACAACACAAAAAATTTCCCGAAGTTTCGAAAAGGAGAAGGTGGGACCCATAATTCCGGGATTTCGGAATTCGGGGTTTCGGGTTTTCAAATGTCAACAACAACACAAAACATTTCTCGAAGTTTTGAAAGGGTAAAGGTGGGACCTGTATTTTCAGGATTTCAGAATTCAGGGTTTCGGGGTTTCAAATGTCAACAACAACACAAAAACATTTCTCGAAGTTCCGAAAAGGTAAAGGTGGGACCCGTATTTTTGGGATTTCGGAATTCAGGGTTTCAAATGTCAAACAACAACACAAAACATTTCCCGAAGTTCCGAAAAGGTAAAGGTGGGACCCGTAATTTTGGGATTTCGGAATTCGGGGTTTCGAGGTTTCAAATGTCAACAACAACACAAAACATTTCCCGAAATTCTGAAAAGGTAAATGTGGGACCTGTATTTTCAAGATTTCAGAATTCGAGGTTTCGAGGTTTCAATCTCCCAATGCAAAACACTACACAACATCAAACGCCGAATCGTGATGTCATGAAACAGTATGGGGCCCAGCCAATATCGGGTTTCAACGTTTGGTAATGCTTGATGCAAGAACAATATCCTATGGTAATCGTCGAATCCCAAAATTCGATCAAGATGTGGGGCCACTTTGGGTTTTCAGAGTTTACAAGAACAAAAGAACTCCACATAATTTGAACCAATAAACTCCGAAAAGTCGGAAAAAGAAGAAAAAACATGAACAAAGTTTAAAAGACTCAGTAATTTTGTTCCCAACATTATTCATACAGTTAGATTAATGAAATCACAGCATAACCTCTACTCCCAATATGCCAATCTCAGCATTGATCTCACTCAGAAAACACATAAAGAAAGAAAATAACAGTGAATCTAATTTAGAGGAGATTTATTCCAGAATTTAAACATGCATAATCCTTTCAACTATCATAATGCAGAATTTAACCATGCATAATCCTTTCAACTATCCTTTCTTCCAGAATTTAACCATGCATAATCCTTTCAACTAGATTATTTGTAATGATGAGGAGCCTAGTTGTTATGAGGAAGCAATGAAGGCATTTGAAAGTGTTAAATTGAAAGAATCTATTAAAGAAGAAATGGATACATTAGATATGAATAAAGCATGGGACCTTGTAGAACTTCTGATGGAAAGGAAGGTTTTCGATTGCAAGTGGGTTTACAAATGAAGAAAGGTGTCGATGATAAAGTTGAAAGGTACAAAGCTAGAGTGGTTGCAAAACGGTATTCACAAAAGGAGGGTATTGATTTCCATGAATTTTTTTCACCAATTGTTAATCTTGTTTCAGTTCGTTTTGTGTTAACACTAGTTTCTTTACTTGATATTGAGTTAGAGAAGGTAGATGTTAAAGCAACATTTTACATGGTTATTTGGATCAAGAAATATATATGGAACAACCCAAAGGGTTTGTTCAGGATCACAATAAAAGGTTTGTTTACAAACTTAAGAAGTCATTATATGGTCGGAGGTAGTCTCCTAGGAAATGGTACAAGAAGTTCGAATCCTTCATGGTGAGCCAAAATTTTACAAAAAGTGAGTATGATCATTATATTTACCTTAAAAAGTTGGAAAATTAAATATTGATTATTTGGGTGTTATATGTTGATGATGTGCTTGTAGAAAGTAAAAGCATTGTTGAAATCAATAGGTTAAAGGCTCAGTGGGATAAGATATTTGATATGAAGGATCTAGGAGTAGAAGAACAAATATTGGGCATGGAGACGCACAGAGAAAGGAAAAATGGTAATCTATGGTTATCACAACAAAATTATGTGGAGAAAATAATTATGAGATTCGATATTAATAGTGTGAAACCAGTAAAAATCCATTTACCTTTCCATTTCAATATTTCTTCAAGTTTATGTCGTAGTAATGATGAAGAAAATGTGTATATGTCTCGTGTACCATATGCTAATGCAATAATAATATTATGTATGCAATGGTAAGTAGTAGAACATATATTTCACATGCAGTTGGTGTTGTCAACAAATACATGGAAAATCCATGTAAAGAGCATTGAGAAGTAGTGAAATGAGTGCTTTGGTCTTTTAGGGGAACAAGTAATTATTGCATCACTTATAATGGTTACAGTGATTTAGTCTGTGGGTATGTCGATTTATATTTTGCAGTGGACTTGGACAAAAGGAGCTCCACTACAGGATATGTCTTTACTCTTGTAGGTGGACCTGTTAATTGGATGTCAAAGCTTCAAAACATAGTTTCTTTATCCACTACCGAGGTGGAATATATATTTTCCTCACATACTTGCAAGGATACAATTTGGTTTAAAGGTTTGTTGGGTGACCTTGGAAGGATGCATAACAAGGTGAAACTATTATGAAATAGTCGAAGTTCTATTCATTTAGCTAAAAATCCAGCTTATCACAGTAAACAAAACATCTTCCTATTAAATATCATTTTTTAAAACAACTTATTGATGAAGGTGGAGTGGGACTGGAAAAGTCCCATCCAAAAGAAAAGTGTGCAGACATGTTCACGAAACCAGTATTGTTAGAGAAACTACGATGCTGTCCCGCTTCTCTCAGCTTGCTGGAAAGGCGGTGAAGAAATTTGGTGTTGATATATTCAATAATTTATCGTCAAGTTGGAGATTGTTGAAACATGCCAACTAATTTCTGTGGATCATACTATTTTGCAGTTAGTTGAACCAAATCAACTAAAAATAGAATATGTATAGGTGTAGAATATAGATAGGTGCAACTGTTTGATTAATTTGTGTAACTATTTGATCAATTTGTGATAAGTTTGTGTAACTGTTTGATAGATGTTATATATCTATGTCTTCCCATATAGGCAAAGGAGTGTGAGAAAGGAGATCTGCAAAGTTGGACGTGTATGTGGTTGAGAACAAGTTGAATGTGTGAAATCCCAAACTGTTGGGTGAATCATCATGAGAAAAAAAATGAAGATGATGTATTAGCCTCCTCTCAATAGAGATTTGATGAGAAACTTCAGATGAATATCATGTGTAATGCAATGGGAAAGAAGATATGTTGAGTGGACGTTCCTATGGATGAGCACAGGTGAACGTGTTCCTAGAGGCTGAGCACTAGTTAAGAAGTGGTTATTATGTGTAATGCAATGAGCCAGAGATATGGACATCCCTATGGAAGTGCCTCTAGTGGATGAGCACTAGTGGGTGTATAAGATCCCTTGCTATATTGTTCAAGAGTCAGACCTGCCTGTAACCCTAATTGTAATGTAGAGGGTACAAGTCGGCTCCACCTTAATGTGATTAATAATTAATGTAAAAGATAATTAATATGGTTAATATTAATTATATTATGAGCTAGTGAGTTTGGCCCTATTGTGCCAATAGACACTTATATTGACAGGTTCAGTCTATTATAATTAAAATTAAATTCCCCATTGAGGAATCATATCTTTCATGTGAGTTTGGAAATTTCAGCAAGTACACCTTCTTGGGAAAAGTGCGCACCTCTCTTGGGCGCTAATATTCTAGGGTTTGAGCACCCTCTTTTGTGCTAGGTTTTATTGGTGGTGAAGGTCAATCTCTTGAATAATATAGAAAATGATTTTGGTTGGGTTTTCTTCCCTTGTTGGGTGTTCTTGTGTTCTTGTGCATGGTGTTTCTTCTTGTGATCGTGGTTGTTGCAACATTATTGGTTATGGTTAATTAAAATGCTAAAATGGAATGAAATTCATGCTTAACATTTCTGATAGAAACATCAACATGGTTTTAGAGAATAGGTCTTGAATAACCTCTGCAAAAGCATTCAAAAGGATAAATAGTCCTCCTTCTACAGTTCCATAGGGCCTCTAGGGTTTTTGTAGAAATCAATATGGCCCTCTCTTGATTAGCCGGGTCACCCCTTTATAAGTGGACGTTGAAGCTAAAAATTGAACCAAGTTGTACAACCCTCCTCAATGCATATCCAGAGACTTTCAATATAAAACTATGAGGATTTTTAGTTTTTGGCCCTAGGGTTTCTAGGGTGTTGAGATTTTCTGCAGAATCATGATCTTAGATTTCTGCAACTTCTTGAAGAAACATTTTTCTTAATTCAGCAAGAATTTTTGTGACACTATCAAAGTTGATTTTTGGCAGTCATAAGACAAACAAAATCCAAGGTTACTAATTCAACCTAATCATTAGGTTTTGAAAATCCAATTGGTGAGAGTTTGAGGAAACCAAACAAATGAAGAACTGAGCCTTAGTAGAAGATAGGATTGATGGAGCAAGCAACTTAAGCTCTTGGAAATCAAGGCTTTAGGTCACCCTTGAATAAGATGCCCTTTTGGATGTGGTAAATGAAACTTTACCAGACATAGCTACAAATGTAGAGAAGACGATAAGAAAGGAAGAAGATGTCAAAGCAAGACAATCAATCATATACTTAGTAAGAGATCATCTCTTACCTCATATTTCCAACCATAAGACATCGTATGATATTTTTGAAGCATTAAAAAAAAATTTTGAAAGTGAAAAAACCCTCAGAGATCTTACCTTGAAGAGCCAACTTCAAGGTACCAAGATGAAAAAAAGCGAAACAATTGCTATCTTCTTTATGACGATATTAGAGATTAAAAAATAACTAGAAACCATTGGATAAATCATGTCTAATAAAAAACTTGTCTTAACCACTCTAAACAATATTCCAAAACATTGGGAGCCTTTTCTTCAAAGTATAAGTGGAAGAGAAAGTCTACCAACCTTTGATCATCTATGGAAAGATTGTACTCAAGAAGAACTTAGACTTCAAAATAGAGGTGTGGAATACTCCCCAGAATAAAATCATTTTGTTTTACTTCATACAAAGAAAGGAGGAAGATTCAAAAGAAACTTCAAACAAAAATTCAAATACGAAAAGTATTCATCAAACCTAGGTTATAATCAAAGAAGAGATGTTTCATAACTTCAGTGCTCTAGATGTGACAAATATGGGAACTATGCAAGAAATTGTCCAACCAGGAAGAACAAACGACAATATGCTTGTACCACTGACATTGATCCCGATCCACCTCAAAAGAATGAAGATAAGAGAGAGGAGAAGTACTTCCTCTAAACAAAACATAACTACAAACCTATGTAAATCAATTGATCTCTAATTTTATAGTTGATTGCATTTTTAATAAATGATGGATATTATCCCTAGTATGGGAGCCCTCAAAGACTTGGACCATTGTCCCTGGTACGAGAGTCTAAACCTTATTTGATTGATTATTATGCTGGACAAAAATACATAAAAAGATATAACAAAGAAATAAAGGTAGATTCCATTCCTTCAAACTTCAGAGAGAGTTGCTTGACTCAGAGGGAGTCAAAAACAAAATAAAAGAAAGAAAGAGTTAATATCTTCAGCAGACCAAAGGAAGACAATATTCTAGAAAGTTCAACTATTCCAGCTGATATGACCAGAGATATTACAGTGGGGCATAAAAGGCATGCCTAGGGTCGACAAAACTCTACTAGAAGAAAGAGAAACATACAAGTCCCTAAAGGGACACCTTGATAATGCAAAAGAGTTTTCAAAGCTATCCTTTAGTCATGAGCTACTTCATTGAAGAAAAAACAAGAGAAACAAGTATGACAAGAAGTCATAATAGAAGAATAACAATATATCTTAAAGAATGATGTATAGGATATTGTTCAGAGACCGAAATGAAAGTCTTAGGTAACTTCAAAGTGGATCTATAAGAGAAAGAATGTAGCTGATGGAAGTGTCAAGAAATACAAAGCCAGAGGATTCTCACAAACAGAGGGAGTTGTCCATGATGAGACACTTGATATAGTAATACTGATACACTTTCATCTGTACTACCATCCATGAGTTGGAAACATATCAGGTGAATGGATTCTTGATGAGTTTGGGTCTCAGTAAGAGTGTTGTTGATCCAAACCTATATTATTATAGTGTTGGTGACAAAAGAATGATTTTGATGACTTATTCAAAAATCCTTGTTATTTAAAACAAGTAAACCTTGATTTTTGATTTCAAGATGAAGGATCTGAGTATGTACAATGTGAATATTAAAGAATTTTAGTATGATAGAATACAAAAACACTATGATAGATTAGAAGAAAATGAATGATGATGATTCAAACGAGATAGACCCACATTTGATTGGATCATTAATGTATCTTATTAACACGAGACCTGATTCATGCTATGCAGTGAAAATTCCTAGCCAATTGATGAGCCAACCGAGATAGTAAAGCTTCTACTGAGATATACACGAGCCGTAGTTTGACATGTTTTGAGATATGCTGCAATTGTAAAATTGAGTTTGGAGGGATATGCCTATACATATTGAGTAGAGAGTACAGTGGATAGGAAGAGAACATCTAGTTGTTGTCTTAACGTGAAGTTTACCATAGTTTCGTGATGCAGCAAGAAACAAAACTCCGTGGCCTTGAGTACCACAGAAACATAGTATATGTGCGAAACAATGTGGCTTCACAAGTTTATGACAGATTTAATTGATCACAAGACATATCCTATGATGATAGCCATGTGTAAATCTCTTTGGGAGCCTAGTGGTCCTTGATGGATTTAAAAAAAAAAAACGTTGAGATGAAATATCATTATATTAGAGATATGATGGAGAGGAAACTAATACACATGGAGTACCTTCCTACACATGAGCATATAAGAGACATCTTCATGAAATTAACTTGGTGAAGAATACCTCCGTAGTTGAGAGCGATTGTTGATGACTACAGCCAAGACAAAGTTCAAAGTACATCCGTGTGAGACTTGGCATGATGAAGAATGCCTCCCTAGCTGAGAGGGAGTGTTGATGATTGCAGCTATGTGAGACATTCTCGAGGACACAAACTTGAGAGAGATCCCCTAAGAGGGGTGTGTGGTTCCTATCTGAGACAGAGCTTAAACATAGAGATGGCCTCCTCCTTATAGAGACTTGAGAAGAACTCCAAATGATTCTCCTGTGTAACGTAGTGAGAAAGGAGATCTATAGATTTGGACGTTCTTGTGGCTGAGCATAAGGTGAACGTGTGAAATCTCAAAGTGTTGGTTGCATCATCACAAGAACAAAAATGAAGATGACGTGTTATCCTCCTCTGAGCAGAGAGTTGATGAGAAACTCCAGATGACTCTCCTATGTAATGCAGTGGGAAAGAATATTTGTTGAGTGGACGTGCCTATGGATGAGCACATGTGAACATGATCCTAGCTGCTGAGCACTAGTGGAGAAGTTAATGGTGGACTATGAAAGTTTTTAATATTAATTAATAAATCTTAACAAAACCAAATATCTATCTGCCCATTTATGAATCTATTCATCGTTCCTTGCAATCAGATGTAGTCTGGGTCATTTTTATGAATCTATTCATCGTTGTTTGCAATTAAATGGAGGGTTTCTCTGCGTCAAATATTCTAGACGATAATGGTACATTCACCGGAGAAAATCTTCTGGATGATAATGGTACATTCATAGGAGAAAAGACAGTCGGCCCAATTAACAATTCATTACGAGGACTCGAGGTGATAGAGACAGCTAAGGAAGATTTGGAAAGTGCATGAAGCCGGTCTATGTCGTGCGAGATACTGCTACTCTTGTTTCTGTTTATTATGTCAAAAGACGTACACCTATTGACAATGGGCACAATTAATCACCTTTTAATCTAAAATTCTAATCTTATTGTTAACAATTGAAGATGCTGGCATATTCTTAGTCGTACTCTCTAATCAATGGATGAAATTTAATGGTCATAACTTCCTTGCATTTTTGAATGCTTCCGTTACCTTGTTTACTTTTTAACATTTACTTAATATGGTTAAGAAATTACTTCTCTAAACATTGATTGAAAGGTTAACTGATTAAGAAAAATTAATATGTATAAAACTCTGTATTGCCACGTTCCTTGAGATTAAGCGTTTGTAGCTGGATGCAGTGGTTACGCTGTGCATTGTTGTGTTTATGACCACATACATTCCTGGATCGATTACGACCATCTTCAAAGCCGCTCAACATTAACATAACATTGGCCGGCTTGCCGAGACCACAGAAGCCCCTCATGTCTCTGAAAATCGGTATACAAAGCGTACTGCAAGAGTAGATGTTCGTTGGCTTTTCAACAGGTACAAGGAGGCAATTTCTTCGAAGACCATTACGTTCTTGCGTGGAGATTCATGACGGAAGGCACGACACCCCCACTTTATATCTCGAGTATCCCATCGTTTTCCAACAAGTATAAACTTAGGCATTCCAAGCGTCGGAGAGGGCGATTCATAGCCGGTGCTATAGCAGCCGGTCTGGTTGTCTTCTTGCTGGGGGTTGCTACCTTGTTTATCAAAAGAGGGAAATACAGAGAAAAGATAGAAGGATGGGAGGAGGAATTCTGTCCCCATAGATTCACTTATAAGAAGCTCAACGTCGCCATGAGTGGATTCAGGGGCGAAAATGTTTTGGGCAAGGGGGGCTTCGACAAAAAATATATTACATGGAAACCCTAATTAGCATTTGTAAATGAAATTAGCCTTTCATTTACAAACCCTAATTAGGGTTTCCATGTAATATATTTTTTTCCGAAGCCCCCCTTTCCCAAAACATTTTCATCCCTGAATCCACTCGTGGCGATGCTGAGCTCCTTGTAAGTGAATCTATGGGGCCAAAATTCCTGCTCCCATCCTTGTATCTTTTCTCTGTATTTCCTTCTTTTGATAAACACGACAGAAACCGCTAGCAAGAAGACAACCAGACCGGCTGATGTAGCACCAACTATGAATCACCCTCTCCGACGCTTGGAACGCATGAGTTTATACTTGTTGGCAAACGATGGGAGAGTCAAGATATAAAGTCGGGGTGTCGTGCCTTCCGTTATGAAGCTCCACGCAAGAATGTAATGGTCTTCGAAGAAATTTCCCCTCTGTACCTGCTGAAAAGCCAACGAACATCTACTCTTGCAGAACGCTTTGTATATCGATTTTCAGAGACATGAGGGGCTTCTGTGGTCTCGACAAGCCGCCCAATGTTATGGTAACGTTGAGCGGCTTTGAAGATGGTTGTAATCGATCCAGGCATGTATGTGGTCGTAAATGCAATGACGCCCAGCTTAACCACTACATCCAACTACCACTTTCGTAGCTACCACTGCATCCAGCTACAAACGCTTAATCTCAAGGAACGTGGCAATACAAAGTTTTATACATATTATTTTTTCTTAATCAGTTAACCTGTCAATCAATGGTTAGAGAAGTAATTTCTTAACCATATTAAGTAAATGTGAAAAAGTAAACAAGGTAACGGAAGCATTCAGAAATGCATAGAAGCTATGAGAATTAAATTTCATCCATTGATTAGGAAGTACGACTAAGAAAATGCCAGCATATTCAATTGTTAACCATAAGATTATAATTTTAGATTAAAAGGTGATTAATTGTGCCCATTATCAATAGGTGTATGTCTTTCGCCGTAATTAGTTAATTGTCTACTTCTCTTGATTCTTGTAATGCGGACATTTCAGGAATCGAAGAGACATGCCTGTGCCTCCAGTATCGCTTTGGCAACCTTTTTATCATCCACAGAATGATCTCGTGGGAATGCAAGGAGTCAGGAATGCCGAAGGTCCCTTGGGGATTTTAATTGTTCATATGCTTGTCAATAATAGGTTTCAATAGGTTTAAATAAGGTGAAGGGGCATTTGATAGATTTGGTGACAATAGTAGATGACAACATGTAATCGGTACATAAATAAATAATTGGTTGACATCAGAGGGTTTTCAAAGTGCAAAAATAAATTTGCATTTAAGTTTTTTAAATGATAAAACGCTCTCAAACACAACATAGGGTTTTTCAAAGTGTAAAATTAAATTTGCATTTAAATTTTTTTAAATGATAAAATGCAACTACTATCTATCTATATATATATATCACATTAAATCTATTTTAATTTCTGAAATCTTTCTAGGTGTAAATCTTTTCTCAAATTTTTCATTTTAAAAGGAATTTTGTTTAAGTTTATTATCAATCAATTAGATTAAAATAGTATTCATTATATTAATAATATTAATGTCTATGTATGTATTTATAAGTTTATATTTCACTTATTATTAAAAAAAATGTTAATATGTTAACTATATTGTTTGATTTTTTTGGAGATAAATTGTGTATGGAATTTTGCAACCTCCAATGTTTTAAGTGGACATTCCATCTATTATTATGGATAAATAAAGTTTTATTTATCTCTCGTGATGGGTGGAGTTAGAAATGTTGGATGTTTCAAAATTTTATACATAGTTTATCTCCACAAAGCTCTAGCAACATCTCTTTTGCACTTAGAGGGTCCTTTATCCCACAAACAAGGGGATCTTATACACCAATTTAGTATCTAACTTTTTTTTTTTTAAGTAAGAAGTATAATATATTAAAACCCCTCCAGAGGCGAAATGGAATTCCAAAGTACAGATATAGTCATGTTGTAATTACTTGACTGCCCCAACAGAGGGGAAACCAGTCCGGTCAGCAGATTAGTCAGCAAAAGTAGAATGATAGACTAAAAGAGGAAAGTCCCAGATAGCCTGAACATCAGTTGAAACTAAAAAACATCTGACAGGATCTCTAAAAACAACAAAGGCCTAAACATGTGGCATGTAACCTGGCCAGGTGGCGTGGAGGTCCTCGATCCAAGGTTCCTCCTCAACATATGTCACCCCGTCCGCCCATTGCACCTCGACTTCCTCTTTGGTCACAGTTCCAACGTCATTCTTCGTGGTATCCTGCAGCGACCGCTTGACATAGTTCACCTCCGCATCCATGGTCTCGTGCCCATATTGTTTCATCCCAGACTCTGCTGCGCACTGCATCGTGACGTCTCCACCATTGGTAGCTGCACAGGGTTCCTTCACTGAAGTCGCACGCAATGTGACGTTTTCACCATCGGTAGCTGCACAGGGTTCCTTCACAAAAGTCGCTCCTGCCGAGTCCGAGTGGAAAGCCTCATGCATGGAGGAGAGAAGCTAAAGGAGGACCACGACCTTTTCATCTGTAGTTTGCAAGCGAAATTGAAGATCCTCCACCCCCTGGCGGAGTTCAAAGACTAAGACGTAAAGGATAGTCAGGCTGTCTTTAATCTGCTCGCCATTGAAGGAGTCAGAGGATGGGTGCCCATTGTTCCCATGCTTTCGCGATGAAGGACGCTCGCCTCCTAAGTTCCTTGGAGAAGCCAAGAGTGGTGTAGGGGCCGACTCAGCCACAGGTGGGGTGAGGACGAGACGCGAGGTTGAAAAAAGCAGTCGGGGGATAATTGCTAGGCCATTGAATTGCATTAGCAGCGGAGCGACAGGGGTAGTAAAGTGAGGCTCAGCCCGGAGGGGAGGGGAGGAGCAGGTGGAGGGTGAATCGGGAGGTGAAACTGAAGGCCGATGAGGTATCCAGGGAGAACCCCTCCGCGACCTCCCTCTTGGTCGTGGCATATGGTTATGCCTGTGGCTAATCGCAGAGACAAGGTGCACGAAGTAGAGGCAAAAGGTCCGGGGGTGATTATAAGCCACAGGGAACCAGAAGGGTCTTGCAGGAGAAGGCCATGGCAGGGAAGGGGGGAGCCCTTCGGACCACAAACAAAGACGAGGAATGGATACCAGGAGCAAAGCCATTCAAGAATGCATATTAGGAGAGACTGACTGCATTAAATCCCTTTCCTGTCGTAATTAGAGCTAGTTAATGCTGGAGGAGGGTGGCGGGCGGCGGCACGATCCCGTCACATGGCTCCGTGCCCCGGTGGCTGGAGCCGGCCTCCGTCATGTGCCAAGTGTAGACCGCTAACACCCCATCCGGGGAAATTTAGTATCTAACTTGATGGTGACCTTAAAATTAGATTATTATTATTATATTTGTTAATATAAACAAACACATTAATAAAATTAATAAAATTGTTACTAATAATCAAAATATTTGGTATCAATATATGAAAAAAATTATTCATAAATATATTAATATGAACAAAATTGTTCATAAGTTAATACAAAATTTTATTAAATTTATTATTAAAACATAAATTTATATTAATATTATTTTATTTTATTAATATG
>JZKD02S0100916.1:177986-190598 GCA_000966675.3 Picea glauca
CCAAATTTCCAATCGCTACTATAAATAGAATAACGTATACATTTTATCAGTTCCTTCGTTAAATTGAGAACTAACATAACTGTGAACTCATGTATTCGAGTTATGGTTGTAAAATATGATTAAGTCTTATAGAAACCTCATAAGAATAATCATCAATTAACATAGGTACAATGAAAACATTCACAATATATTACATAAATATATTAAACTAACATAAGTTTTCAACGAAAATTTTAAATATTAAATACCATGACCAATTTCGATGTAGCTGAAGGCGATCTTGAATCCAATGCTTGCGCAATAATCGTACTTGATCGCCAATCCAGAGACTTTACAGATACCTCCCATCCAACACTAGGGGTACTCTTCTTCTCCCTTATACCCCTGAGCCGCAAAGGGTCCACAAACAAGAAACCAGAACACAATAGATTCCAAGCTTGTCTCGCAAGGAAGAGCTTCCACTCCTTCTTAAGCTTGAAAATCCCAACTCTCACAAGTAAAACACAGTCAAACAAATTTTGGAAACATAACAGTACTAAGGAAAGTGAGTCCCCTGATCTGTAATTTATGAGCATAACGAAATGAATACAGATTATTAAAATATGATTAACACAAAATAACACATATACAGTAAAATTGGTTTTCTATTAAATAAGGAAATAAGTTGAAATTGTAAAATGCTGCGAAAAACAAGCTTGTTGAAATGGTGGCAGATTATCTTTGAGAACAGATCTGACGGTTACGCTCATTCAAAAGAAGATGATTACAATGAAGCTATGAAGGCCTTTTTACAATAAACAGGAATTTCAAAAACCCTAGAGATCCAAAAACCTAAACCTAGGAGATGAAGCGCCAAAAGTCATGTGGGCCCTGTTTGGGTAAGTTAGTACATCAACTTCCCAAGGTCATAATGTTTGCATACGATCTTTGTTTTAGGAACACGATAGCCCATTTGAAAGGTATCGTCGAGGAGATTAATTTTGGGGGCTCAATTAGAGCCTTTGGATATCATTGAGAAGCTCTATCCCGAAAAACCTTCATTTAGGCCCTCAAAATGGCCCCAGAAGTTAAAAACTGCTAAAAATAGTAAATTGCCAAAATTGCTAGAAAACTATTTTGAGTGAGTCGGAAAAGGTGGGTGGCCACCGATATCCACCTGGATCATTCCTCCCTAATTATTAAGAAATGGTATCCATTTATTTGAGTCCACCCATCAGATGAGGAAATTTCTATTGAATTTGGCCCGAGGTGAGCCACTTGCCTTGGTGCAAGAGTTGCCATTCTTTGACGACTCAATAAAGTTGGAGTTGTTGAGTTCCCTTGATCTGTGTGTCCACAATATGGCCACTGGATGCATGTTGCATGCAGTCAAGGTTAAGCTGTGTTGGTGTCAACTTCTGTGCTATCTCTGAGGTGTCCAATAATGGTGGGAAATATGGCCAAAGGAGAGCCATGTTGAAGACTGGGTGCAGGCCAAGGAAAGGGGGAATATTGAGCTCAAAAAAATTTTCACCCACAACCTTGGTGATGGTGTAAGAACCATAACGGAGTGGGAAAATCTTCTTATGGGGACATGTAAGGAGTTCTTTATGCAAGTGCAACCAAACTTTGTCTCCCACCTGAAACTTATGTGGTACCTGATGTTGATCATGACACTTCTTGTACTTGGCATTAGACTTATGTAGGATATCCTAAACCTATTGGAGGATGTTCTAGATTCTCTCAATGAACCAGGTGGCTTTGTCATCTTCTGGTGGAGTAGGGGATGAGTCGGTCGAGGTGGTCACCAAGGGTAGTACAATATCCATGGGGCCCAATGGTTGGAATCCTAACCCCACCTGAAAGGGGTTGTGACCAGTTGAGATATGCAGGGCTTGGTTGCATCTATGTTTGACATAGCGAGGACTCTCATCCCATGTATGTGGGTGTTTTGAATTGTACATGTGCAGGATATGTACGATCATAATATTAACGACCTTAGTTTGGCCATTTGTCTGAGAGTGGAAGGCAGTGGATTTGGTCAGCTTGGTATCTAGCAGTGATCAGAGGCTCGACCAAAATTTGCTGAGGAATCGACTGTCACGGTCTAAGATAATAATTTGTGGGATCCCAAAATGTACCCATACTAATTTAAAGAAGAGCTTGGCAGTGGGTTCTACTGTGATGTTCTTCTTCCAGGCGACTAGAATTTCCATCTTGGAAAAATGATCAACAACCACAAAAACATAGTCATTTCCCCTCTTGGTGGACGAGACGCCCGACATGTAGTCCATTGATATGGATTCCCATGGCATTTCAAGAGTAGGAAGAGGGGTGTACATGCCCTGTTTCTTAGTGTTCGGTTTGGCAATAGCGTAGGCATTGTAGGACTTGATATACTTGCCGACATCTTGTCAAAGTTTTGGCCAGTAGAAATGTTTCTGCAGCACTGCCACTATATTTTTTATGCCAAAGTGTCCTTCCACCCAACTGTAGTGAGATTTCCAAATAATCTTTGCGCGCTCGCTTAATGGAATGAAGAGATGGACAAGATGGCACAACAACACATCTTGATATGGAAATTAGCAACCACTGAGTTGGCGCCCAACATTTGGTAGGTGGTGGGGAAGTCAGGGTCTGTCTTGTAGAGGTGGGGCCATCTGAAGGTCTCGTGGTCGCAAGATTCTAGCACCGTGGTGAGTGTCGCGACTGGAAGTCGGCTGAGGCAATCAACAAATCGGTTGGTACTTCCTTTTCTATAATTGATGTTTAGGTGGAGCTGGTGTAAGTATGTGGACCACTTCTGAAGGAATTCATTATACAATTTTCCTTGGGTCTGCATAAACCGTGGTGGCTTGTGATCAGTGTGGATGATTTTCTCCCTCCGAAGAATGTAATGTCTCCACTAGCGACAGGATTGCACAATGGAGTACATTTATTTGTCATAAGTAGGGTACTTACGAACAACATTTTCTAGTGTCTCACTATGATATGCCATAGGGTGGCCATTTTGAGTGAGAAAGGCACCCACAACATAGGCTGAAGCATATGTCTCTTTCTCAAAGGGATGTTGCAGGTCTAATAATGAAAGTATTGCGGATGAGCACAAACACTTCTTCAAGTCATCAAAATATTTTTGTTGGGACAGGTCCCACACAAATTGTTCCTTACTGCCACCCCTGGTTACTTGGTTGAGGGCCCATGTGATATGAGAGAATCCCAACATGAACTTGTGATAGAAATTGGTGAGGCCAAAGAAGCTTCAAAGTTCAGTGAGTGTGGTTGGGGCTGGACCATCACGGATGACCTGGATCTTGGATGGATCCACATTCACACCATTTCGATCAATGATGTAGCCTAAGTAATGGACCCTGTTCATGTCGAAGGAGCATTTTTCCAAGTTTTCATATAGTTTGTGTTGCGCAGGGTGTATAAAACCTGATGAATATGTTGCAAGTGTTCCACCAAATTCTTGTAGTAGATGAGGATGTCATCCAGATACACCACTACAAAATTATTGGTGAAAGGTCGTATGATATCATCCATCATCCTCATAAATTTTTTTGGAGCATTTTTCAAACCAAAGGGAATAACCAACCATTCAGAAAGACCTTATTTTGACTTGAAGGCAGTCTTCCATACATCTATCTGTTCTATTGGGACCTAGTGGTAGCCAGAATTCAGATCAATATTACTGAATTATTTGGCCCCCATGAGCTGATCAAGGAGGTCGTTGATTCGGGGAATCGGGTGCCGGTTTGAGACTATGATTTTATTCAAAGCCCGGTAATCAATGCAGATTCACGAGGTCCCGTATTTATTCTGCACCAACACGATTGGGTTCCCACAAGGTGATGATATGGGATGTATGTGCCCCTTGTGGAGCAGTTCTTGGGTATGCCTCTTTATCTCCTCATTTTCTAACAAAGAGCGATGATAGAATGGCCCATTGGGTAGTGGTTTGTCTGGGTTCATATCGATGGGATGCTTGACCTAGTAGTGTAGAGGTACCTATGTAGGAGAGGAGAATATATATGAGTATTCTTCCATGACCTTATCCAATTTATTCTGGTGTGTGGAGAGATTCGTCGTGGAGGCCCTAGATGTGGATGCGATATTTCTCTCACTTTGAGAGTGAATCATGAAGAAGACAAATTTCTTGATCTGAGAGATGAACTTTCTGCATTTCTTGGAAGAGATCAAGGAAATATCACTATGAGGGACTGCCTTGGGTATCTTGTACAATTTCCTGTTTAAAGTAATAATAACACTACGATTCCTAGACTCATATACAACATGATGTTTTATATAAATAAGGTTGGCCCAAAATAACATTCCAAACTTCTAGAGGATAAACATCACACAATACCTCATCTTTGAAGGGCTTGATGTCGTATGACAGTCGACATTGTTGGTTGACGCGAGTATCGGTTCCTTGGCAGATCCATCCAATGGTGTAGGGTTGTGGGTGTGGTATTTTTAGTAGGGCCAACCACTTGACGACCTCTGTTGAGATGAGGTTCTTCTGGCTATCTCTATCAATGATGAAGTGCACCAGGGTTCCTTTTACCCACTTATGTGAATGGAAGAGGCACTCACATTCTTCTGGCTCATCTAGTTCACCAGGTTGAAGCTTGGTGGTAGCAACATTAGCATTGGGTTCCACGTCAATGATCCATATTCCCCTTTCTGGTTATGACTTAGAGTTAGAACCTGCATCTGATTCAAAGGATTTCACTTCGGCCACCAACAACTTCTTTGAGTAACAATTAGTAGTGTTATGCCAAGGTCTCTTATGGAAGTTGCACCACTTCCCGGTATATTTCATTGTCTTTCTAGTGTCCTTATTTTCTTGTGGATTTGACTGGTTGTCTTGAAACTCTCCATCTTTACTCTGTCCTTTGTTCTATGGGTTGGGGCAACCCCTTCCTGGCTTTTGCTGTGAGGGGTTTGAGCTTCTGCTTGATTTTGACAACATATCGGTAGGCCATGTGCAAGGACGAGATATCCATAAATTCCATTTTGGTCTGGATGTATCTATGCAGAGCATCGTGATATACTTCATCACTAGATGTTGCTCTAAGTATTTGATACCCATCTTGGTGTGAAAGGTATGGAGGATAATTTTGAACTCTAGCACTACTTGGTCTCTTTCTTGCCATAGTGTGGTCCATTTGGTATACAAGTTGTCATAACTTCTGATAGGGTAGTATTGTTCCTTAATAGCATCCCTGAAGGATTCCTAGGTGGTCGCGACTATAAATTATGAGGGTTCCTCTATTTCTTTTTTCTCACAGAAAGTTTCCCACCAATCTTTGACATGGGGAACGACTTTGAGGAGTGCAAAAGTGATCTTTTCTCTATTCAAAAAGTTATGGACATAAAAATACCCTTCTAGTAGATTCAACCATTTGTCTACAACATCTTCATCTATTTGACCTTCGAATATAGGAATATCAAATTTGATTTGTACCTTGAAGGGGGAAACACCTCTGCTCGAGGAGGATGCATCGCTTGTTGGTAGTCATCGAAGGATTTGCACAAAACTATCCATCATCTCATTCCTCTGTTGCATGAGGGCTACCTCAAGAAACATTTTGAAAGGATCTCATGTCCTGTCATATTTGTTTTCTCCTACAATCATAGGTCTCTTGGGTGTGCGAGATATTTTGTCCTCACGAGAAACAATCTCGAGACCGAATTCTTTGTACCCTGACCTTGTTGGGGACATGCATTAAGATGACAAGGAGTAGACCACTATGATACCACTAATTTGTATTTTATGAGAAGAAAAAAATGAATACAAATTATTAAAATATGCTTAACATAGAATAACAGAGATACAATAAAATGAGTTTTCTATTCAATAAGGAAATAAGCTGAAACTGTAAAATGCAGCAGAAAACAGTCTTGTTGGAATGGTGGTGGCTTATCTTTGAGAAGAGAAGTGACAATTGTGCTCATTCGCAAGAAGATGATTACAATGAGGATATGAAGCCATTTTTACAATAAACAAGAATTTCAAAAACCATAGAAATCCAAAAACCTTACCCTAGGAGATGAAGTGCCAAAAGTCAGGTGGGCCCCGTTTGGGTAAGTTAGTACATCAACTTCTCAGGGTCGTAACGTTTGCATACAATCTCTGTTTTATGAGCACCATAGTCCATTGGAAAGGTATCATCGAGGAGATTAATTTTAGGTGCTCAATCAAATACTTTGGATATCATTGAGAAGATCTATCCCGAAAAACCTTCATTTAGCCGCTCAAAATGGCCGTGGAAGTTAAAAATTGCTAAAAATAGTAAATTGCCAAAATTGCCAAAAAAATGTTTTGAGCGAGTTGAAAAAGGTGGGTGGCCATCAATATCCACATGGATCAAGCATGAAACATACTCCACACCATTCAATGCCAATAGAAAACCCACTCCACGCAAATATCCAAGTGAAGAGGAAGATCGTTGGACAATGAATACTCCAACAACAGAGAGAATAACACGCAAATATTAGGCATTAAACAATCACAAATACTCTAGCAGAAAATACTGGACAAAAAATACTCCAGCAATAGAGGGAATAACAAATACTCCAACATTGTTATTCATTGAATAACTCAGCACACAACAACAATCGCATGAGAAATGATCTCACATAGCACCCAAATTAGAAGGGATCTCACGCAACAACAACAACACAAGGCAACGAAACGACGACCCCTTCACACCAGATGAAAAATGTGCATGCAAAAATGATGGCGACAACATACCAATGGTGTGATTCCTCATGAGGTTATTAATCTACGCTCTGATACCAAAATAAAAACATAGACAGTAACCAGACAAGTGAGATGAAGCTCACAAAAATTGGATTAATGAGAGAAAGTTATTACATTTATATATTCAATTACATTCCTATCAATGTGGATCTCAAAACACCTACAAACACAATCTGCATGCTTATGAAACAAACTCAAAAAAACATTCTAAATTTAATATATTCTAGAAGTTTCTTCATTATTCTAACAACAACTTGAATACATTCAACTTCAGATAACATTGTTGGAAAGAAAAATAAACAACATTGCTTAACGAATGGCATGAGTCACCTTCAAGGAAAGAAATGAATCCCAACCCATCCCTAGGTTCCCATGGACTCTATCCCTCCCTCTGTTTATTTTTCTCATGTGTTGTTGCTTAGCGATTTATGGTCATTTATTCACAATGGATTTCATGATAATCTTAAGTTAGCTCTTATCCAAGCTGTAGTTTGGACAATTATCATATTTTATTTTTTTATGGATAGTGGGCTCTAAGTTCAAGGAAAACTTTTCTTTTGTTGCTAGTATGCTTCCTCTAGTGGCAAGCTATCAACAAAATCCCTGTAAATTTTTCCATTTTATACATTCAAAGTGAGTCTAATGGTTAAGAAGATGTGTTTCCTCCTAAAAGGTCACAAGTTCAAATCCAGAGAAGGGTAGGGTAGGGTATGTATACCTCCATTAATAATAAATTAAATTTGAGTATAGTCAAACATATTTAACTATATATAGTCCATGTTATAATAAGGAAGAAAACAAAATTCAAAAAATATAAAAAATAATAATTTTAAATAATAAAATAATTTTAAGTATATTAAATTATATTTGATATATAAATATATATAATAAAAGAATTTTAAGTATATTAAATTATATTCGATAATTATGATTGAATACGGTTTTTATTTTTGCAAATAAAAATATTACATTACCTTACACTATCAAACAAGTGACACATGTCCGAAAATACATCAGAACTTGTCATCTATTAGGCCACATGCGTGGAAACTGGAATAGGTGGTCGACATTGTTCAAGGACCAACTACTGAACTAGACTCTGCTATCAAAAAAAAACATTGTAGCTAAAACCATAAATTTAATAGTAAAGAAGCTATATGTGAGGCGAACCTGGGTGTCCATCATGGAGAACTATGAAGGCAAATGGATGAAAACATGTTGGTAAATGGTTCTTCACAAGATCCCTTGATAGGGATTCGAACAAAATGTCCAGGTTCTTGATGAGGACGTGCTGGTTGTGCAACTGCTATTCCAAGTTCTTTCTCATCTTGAAAATCAACACAAGGTGGTCCTCTGTGATCCTATAGGAGCTGGGTAGGTCGTGGAAACCTAAAGCTGGGTGAGCTTGCATTCCTATGTGTATCTCCTGATGGGCTTCCTACTTGATCCAACAGTCACCCCACTTTATCCCTAGGTATTCATGATTGGGGTATTTTTTATTCTTGTAGTTATCCTGCATCAGTGGAGAAAATTCCTCCTCTACCATACAACCTCCCATGTCCATCTTGGGGGAATTCAAAGGCATATTTGTGCGTGTTGGTGTCGTCTACTCCATGTTGGTCTCCTCATTGTTTGGAGGAACACCCTACTCCATTATGCATCTCCCATAGATTAGCTCTTGGTTAGACGAGTCAAACTCAGGTTGAGCATCTACACATCAGTTTTGGCCAAAGTTAGGAGAGCGGTCAGAGCTACTTCCTGGATTGGGAGAGAGAGCGAGCGGTCATGTGAATCCATGCATGCCTACTTGATTATATTAGGCTGAACCATGCTTGGATTTTACTCTCTCATGAGGCATGGTGAAGATAAGCTTGTGGGGGGGGGAAATAACCGAGGGAATTCCAAAAAAGTTGGTCGTGGCCAGAGGGAAAGTAACAGAGGCTCGGAGTGCTTGGAGCATAACAATAGGGGGAGACTGAAAACAAATGACAAACTATGGAGATAAGAGCCACAACAAGGAGTCACATGCACGATTATGAGGGAAGTGATGGGTTTGGGAGCCATGAATTCCATGGTTATGTCACCTTATTGCATCGTACTAGTACCAGAGGGCCAAGCTCAGATCACCATTAAACCTGCCAAACTGTCCCAATGCACTAAGATCTAGTTGGAGTGAATGCTAATCATTTTGAATGGATGGAGGAGGAGGTTGGAGATGAGGGTATTTAACTGCACTCATTTCCAACATTCCATGTGACATGTTTTCACTAGGTGTCACCCCATCCCATCTGGGGGGAGGCAATCTTGAAGAGATAAATCCTGGCATTGTTTTAACAGTTGTGATTATGGATGCTCATGGGCGTTGAAAATGAGGATTTATGCTTCTATAGTGAATCCCTCATTAGCTAGTTTTTCAGCTACTTTATTGGCCTCACGTATTATTTGTGAATTGATCAGAGTAAGGGGAGGATGTAATAAGGCTTGTAAAAAAGAGAGAGCGCCTAAGAGGCACATGCTGGGAGTTATTTTTTTTGGATCTGTGCCATTGATGATTTTGGTTTCTAGCAAGATAATGACGTTTGAATCTTCTTCAATTATGAGGGGTTGTAAATTGAAATATGAGGCTAATTGGATTCCCCTAATGATACCTCAAAGTTCTATTAATTTGTTCGTGTCATGCCCCATAAATCCTTCTCTGAGATTCTTTATTTTCCTTGTTTTGTCTCTCATACCTGCTCCAAAACTAGCTAGGCCAGGATTTCCCTTTGAGGCTCCATAAAAGTTCATCTTCCAAAAACTTGGGGGTGGGAAGCTCCAAATGGAGGGGCTTCAGGCGATGGGAATTGTGGAAGAAGAGGTAGAGAGAGAAGCCTTGGGATTTATTAGTTTCGAGGAGGAGAAGATGAGGGATTATGGTGGATAAGTGGGAATGTAATCATGAGACTAGGATTGTACTTGAATAGTTTTCCAAATTCTCCCAAGGATCCTTGACCAAATTATGGAGGGATTGGAGGCCTAGGAATGGAATATGCACCAATTTTTTTCTTTAAAAAGTTGCCACACTATAAATCCTAGCAGGAGTTGCCAAATTATGTTTAAGAGTGGTCTTTTAAAATCCCCCAAGCCCCATTTTATGATAGTGTTGATGACGTTTGTCCTATCTCTTTTGGTTTTCTTCATGATTATCGCAACTTGATCCCATATCATGTTGTTGTTGGGGCATTGATTAAATATCTTCTCCACTGTTTCTTCCTGTTGCTAGCATAGCTGACAAATTGAGGGTCCAATAAAATCTCACTTCTTGAGGTTATCCCAAGTTAGGAGTTGGTTTTGAACCAGGAGACAAAGAAAGGTGGAAACCTTTGGCCAGAGTTTGATTTTATATTTTATGGGGTAGATGTGATATTTCGGCTGCTTGTGAAATTTTTCCTGAAGTTGATAGGCTTCCTTAATTTTGAACGTGCCTGCGGGGGAATACCCCCAACAAAGAGTATCATTTTCCTTACTAGTTTGAATCTTCCTGTTTCCTACTTTTTCTTACCAAGGTTGCAGATCGAGATTTTCCAGTAGGTTTAGATGTTGTGGGAGTAGTTTCCAACTACACCAAGGTGGTTGATGCGAGACATTAAGGAAAATGTATGCAACATTGATGTGCCTCAACCCTTGTATGTGGTTATAATAAGGATGTAAGGTATCTAGTCTGCAATGGAGGTTGTTTATGCCAAGCGTCTGTCCAAAATTAGGTGCATTTTCCATTCTGCACTTCCCAAAAACAATGATTTTGGATGAGTGGGAAGTTTTTCCAAGCTGCATTCTAGATATTAGAACCTTGGATCTTCTCTTCAATCCTAATGAGTTTCTCTTATTGTAGTTGGGGGGTATATTTTTTCTTCTAGAGTCGCGCCCAGAGTTATTTTGGGTATTTTAACCAACGCCACCATATTTTTTTCTCCCATGACATTATTCATCTAAGGCAGGATTGTAGATACCCAATCCTCCCAAGGAGGTAGGATTGTAGATATTTTCCCAAATGTATAAGGCCCATTTTTTATCTTGTTTGTGACTATGCCAGAGGAAGTTGTGCTGAAGGTTTTTGATTATTTTAATGATCGTTTGTGGTGTTGTTGAGTCTCCATTTTGACACTTTTATTATCCTATATTATCCTCTATATGATTCTATATTACCTATGATATGTGTATATGATTGACCATTTCTTCCACAAACCTACTCTGTAACCTTGTCCATGTGCATAGAGAGGTAACCTATGTTAAAACATGATTTTTTTGATTTTTTTATTAAATTGGAATTAAATGGTTGATTATTTATGCTCCTAATTACTTTGATTGTTAATTAAGCAACTCCATCTGGTACTACCACTAATAAAGTACTGCAAAAACCGCTTAATCCGGTACTCCGCTTGATCTGGTACTCCGCCTGATCTAGTACCAATACTCCTCTTGATCCGGTACTCTACAATGATTTGGTACCACAGTTCTATGCCTCTTCAAGTACTATCTCTACGCCTCTTTTGGTTCTAGCTTTGCACCTCTTCCGGTACCATCTCCACAACTATTCTGGTACCACCATTGCGCTGGTCTGGTACCCAGATTTATGAATTCTCTAGTCCGGTACTAAACCCTTGTATACAGGATTCACGTGTTGAATGAGTATGCTAGTGGTGACTCCAAGAATTTAGATGGATGGAAGTATCCTTAGGTAGTTTGGAGATCATGATAAACTTCATCACTCATGCACTTCATGTCATGAGGATGAATTCCATCCCTAGAGATACGATATGACTCACCTATTGTACTTTTGAAAACATTTGATAATTATCCTTAGACCTTGGTTATAACGGCTAACCTTCTTTAAAATGGTTGATGTGTAGATGATAGAAAGAAAGTAGTAAGTAGAGAATGATACACATTGTTATTCTCAATGAAATGTTGAATTGTTGATTCACTTGATCAATTGAAGGAATACAAATGATATTTTGTGCAATTCATGGGAATGATTAAAGTGTTTTAGTAAGCAATTTCTTTAGAGGTACCTTGTTGGTTCGGCAAGGGCCCATCGCCCCAACCAAGGTAAGCCTCCTTGTACATGTATTTGTGTGTTGTGAGTTAATTGTGTAAGTGTGAAAACTTAATAGTTGAGTGTTGCAAATGATTTCAAATGCATAAAATTTTCTAAGTATGGTACATATTTATTTTATTTTGAATCAGTGTGAGTGAATGGTTATACATTGAGTAGAGTATATCATTCCATTTCCATTTTTGCAGATTGATATTTAGTTCAAAAGAGTTGGATAGATGTGTGGGATTGTTAAATAAGCAATTGTTATTACTTTGAATTTATGATTGTGATGTTCTTAGTAGGTACAGGAACCATAAGACTTCATCTCTCATCTTCATGTTCCATGTAATAAAGTCTCTCAATCATATTGATTGTTTCCTATATTAAAGAAGGCTTGATTGGAATTGATAGGGTTATGATTGGTTTCTTGCTAAGAGTGAATAAAGTAAATTGTTAATTTCTATTTCAATTGCTACAAGAAGTAAGATATCAGTTCATCTCTGCATTTCATGAGCCTATAATGAACAACCTTGTTATCTAAGAAAGAGCCTTTTTAGTTGAGTGTTTGTTTGAGAGTTTTGTTATAAGCTTTATCTCTTGAGTTTGAAGTTGTGTGAAGTATTCAAATATTCCAAAACAAAGTGTTATGCTATTAATTATTTCCTGATTGAACTATATACAACATACATATATAGGTTACCTTTTTTTGGCACATATGGTGTAACAAATCTTTTGATTATGAATAACAGATTAACATATAAATGACTACAATATACTAAGAATA
>JZKD02S0100916.1:197538-222173 GCA_000966675.3 Picea glauca
AAGATCCTAAGATCGTGACGTACAAGTTGACCCTCGTGACAAACTCTCCCAGGTTAAGGGCATAGCCCGTAACCTTTCCTCCAACCTTCTGTTTGGCTCCTGAAGCCATCTCCACAAAGCTAAACTCATCCTGTTCAACTGCCTTTACCTTAATCCTTTTTATCATTGCACCAGAAATGAACTCTTAGTAGCTCCTGGGTCTATCAAAATACTAAGGGTTTGGTCAGCGACAGTACCTGTCGTCTCGAGCACCGTCGACTGGTGCTCTGCCTGGCGGTTATTCATCGCTGCATGAATCCGATGGGCCTTGCCCATATCTCCCACAGTAGCGTTTTCGGCTAATCCAGAAACTCTGGCCCTCTCCACAGGATAGTCGCACTGGTAGTGTGGCTCCCCACACGTCCAACACCCCTTCTTCGACCCAGTAGTCCTGGTGCCCGAAGTAGAAGGGGACGGCCCACCGGCCTGGAAACCAGGTCTGTTCTGCTAAATAGGCCTAAACTGTTGGTGCTGTGGGTGATGCTACTGTTGGTGTTGTGGTCCTCGATAAGGTGTCCGCTACTGAGGTGGCGGTCATCAGGGTGTAGCAACAGTGGGTCCTCTCTGGAAGCCACGATATCTCGACATATGTCTTGCTGGTGTCTGATGCTGCGGTGTACCAGATGAACCATGCCCAGCTGGTCTCATTGGAGTCCTAGTCTTACCCCCACTGATAAGCTCCTCCTCTGCTATGAGGGCCTTTTGGACATCGTTGTGCAAGGTTTGAGGCATCAAGATCCTAACCTTTGCACGCAAGCTGTCGTTAAGGCCAAACACAAGCCTGTTGACCTTGAGCTTCTTAGTGTTAAGGTGCGGAGCATACCGGAGTAGCTCCATAAAATGTGCCTCGTACTCGGGCACCGTACGACCTCCCTGTCGTAATGCGTTGAACTCATTGAGATGACGCTCAATGAATTCCTCTGAAAGGTACCTCTCTCGGAACCGTTCCTCAAACAATTCCCATGACACGTCTTCAACGACCATGTTCAGTTGCGACAAGAGCGTCTTCCACCATAGAAGAGCACTCCCCTTCAGTTGAAAGACCTCCATGCAGACCTTCATGTTGGAGGTATAATCGTGAAGTGCGAAGCACATCGCCATATTCTCCAACCATGCCTCGGCGGTTGCACCATCAGGGGCACCAAAGAACTCGGGAAATTTTACCTTCTTGAGCTCACGATGAATGCTACCTGTAATGGCCGGTGCACACGACGGAACCTCAGGGGGTGCCGACGCCCTGGCCTCATCTCGGTCCAATCTCCTTATCAGTGCCTCGGACATGCACTGAAAAGATCTCATCATCTCAACAACATCGCTAACTGCTATATGCTCCTGTCCAAGAACCTACTCGCCTCCCTGGGGGTTAGACCCTTCATGCATGGATGCTACTGGAGGCATCACGCCTCCTCCCCTAGAACCCCATCATCTGCCTCTGCGACGTCCTCTAACCATGATTACTTGCACGCACACACTCAACTCGATCAACAACAGTATAATCAATCTAATCATATCAACGAAAGCCGTAGCGAATCCCAAGTCGTGGGTCGAACCTGGCTCTGATACCATATGTAATGACCCTCCTCGTTACGACAAAAACTCTGATAACAGGCGCAATTTTTTTTTGTTTAAGGTGTGTGCGCGTGTGTAGAAGTAACAGAGACACTTGACTCTACGTCACCACTCGACAAACAACAAGACGCAACCACGATGTTCATCACAAGAAGACTGAAGCCACACAATGAGTAACTGCAAGAAATAACGACCATAGACACAAGACGCACAATGCAAACATTTAACGACATACTGGGTTATGAACAGTATGAACACAGAGGGAAGGATCCATAGTAGTAGATCTTACTATTTCTGCACAGGAAAACATGGCGTTTAATCTTAGTTCGTTGCTCCAGAGAGAGAGAAGGTCAGATAGGCTCCTGGCCGACTGCTCAGGCAGAAACTAGTAATCTCCATCAGGTGTGTCGCAAAAGTGGAAACCCTACCTTTAAAGGGCTCGAGACTCTTGATACGGCACATGATTCTTTACACAAATAATCACACACAGACTTATATACTAAGCTACAATGAGGTATCTACATCCCGCCTGACAAAACTGACCAAGCAATAAGATGATTACGACCTCGTACAACGTAAATTATATGAACAACAAAACGTCCTACAGGAAGGCGCAAGTAAGAAGGAATCCGACATTGACCCTCCATGATTAAGACTCACTGACAAAATTACAGACCAATTTCTCCAATTAAAATTTATTAATCGACGAGTTATCCAACCTTAAATAATTTAATTCGGTTATTCACAACCCCATTTATTGAATCATACTAGCTTATTGAACATAGTTCAAGACCATGCATGGTACTGTTATTAATGCTAATTAAACTCAACTCATTACCCCACCCATAACCACATTACATTTACAATAACTAAATAGAATGACGACCACCTAGCAACTTCCCATTTTCTATAACCATTACTTAACATTTCCATAAAACCATTAATGTAGAGTTTAACCTTACCATAACCTTAGAATTAACTTTAATCAGTACATTACCTAAATCACCATGAACATCATTAGTATCAATACCACCTTCCTTACATAATTAGTTTAATTACACCCAAAATGTCAATATTCATTTATCACACTCACAAATGAGGTAACAATGGCCTTATATATCATGGTTTCATTGCAAATTAAATAATGAGGACTTCCCCCTTTTAGTTACTAATATCCACAGATATCCCAACTTGAACATAAATACCATGAAATTGCCTTTCTATTATAATAGCATTAAACATAACTGATGATTACTTTCCATTATGCCACAAAAAAAATAAATCATAAAGAAATCATTTAATGCAAATCATTTACTTTCCCTAAAATGATTACTTTCCATTATAACATAAAATCATTTGCTTTAATGAAAATCATTTACTTTCCATAAATCATTACGTTCCATTCAATGCTTTTATATGAGTTCTAGCACTACTTTACCCTCTTCAATATAGGAAAAAAATATTAACCCTTACTATTTCAGAAATAATAATTATCATGACCGTACCCTTCCATTGACAAAGGAAATTACTGTTACAACGCATTTAAGATAGGATAAAAACAATCAAATTCAAAATTAGTATAAAAACAATCAAATTTATGATAGGATAAAAGCATTTATTAATCATGGACCAATCAATATTATGTATTAAATTTAAGATAGGATAAAAACAATTGAAAAACATTTTTAATAACACATTTATAATAACCTAATTTTTTTTTCATTAATTTCTTAATAACTTAGGATCTATATCATATTTACATTCAATATATAAGTCGCCCATGCAGAGGTAAATGAAGTTACAGAGGTTGAGGTTGACGAAAATTTGCAAAAACATTCCTGGCAATGTAAAATCGCCCACGCAGAGGTAAATGCACCCACGACAAAGCAAAATGTCCATAGAAAATTGCAAAAACATTCCTGGCAATGTAAAATCGCCCCCACAGAAATAAATATGCCCACCCAGAGGTAAATACACCCACGGAAAAGCAAAATGTCCATAGAAAATTGCAAAAACATTCCTGGCAATGTAAAATCTCCCCCACAGAAATAAATACGCCCATACAGAGGCAAATACACCCACGACAAAGGAAAACGTCCATAGCAAATTGCAAAAACATTCCTGGCAATGTAAAATCACCCCCACATAAATAAATACGCCCATACAGAGGTAAATACACCCACGGAAAAGCAAAATGTCCATAGCAAATTGAAAAAACATTCCTACAATGTAAAATCGCCCTCACAGAAATAAATACGCCCATACAGAGGCAAATACACCCACGGCAAAGCAAAACGTCCATAGCAAATTGCAAAAACATTCATGGCAATGTAAAATCACCCCCACAGAAATAAATACTCCCATACAGAGGTAGATACACCCACGACAAGGTAAAAATGCCCAGGAAAATGTAAAAACGCCCCGACAATAAAAAAAAAATGCCCAGGGAAAGTAAAAACGCCCCGGCAAATTAAAAAAAGGGTTTCTACCTTCACTCAAGCCGAAAATCACCGCAGAAGTAAAGGTTCTATTAGTTATACAATTCAAATTCAGAAGTAAGGTAATCCAGCCAACATATCGAGAACAAGCTAGATTATCCCTTTATACATGAGTAGCGGCCAATGTAAAAAAAAAAGAGGATAAAATAACAATGAAGAGAAAGGTGTACACTTCTACATGGGCCAGGGAGGGTTTCTATCAGTCTAACATAGAATCCATTTACCAATAACCATTCTACCCTACAAAATAAAGGAGTGTACCTTGCCTTATCACCCGCTTGATGACGTCTGTGCACTCCGCGTTGCTCCTGCTTCGTGCCGCTCCCGCTTGCCGACCATAGAGACTACACCGGTACCTCCCAACCAAATGCTAGGTGTACTCTACTTCCCCCTCATCCCCCCAAGCCGCAAAGGGGCCACACACAGTCCATATAGTATACCTAGCTTCCCAGCTCGCCTCCAAGGCTGAGCTACCACTCTAATCCCAGCTGAGAAAGTCCCAACTCCTCACAAGCAATCAGTCCAGTTTCCAATTTCGGCAGCATAACAATACCTAATAGCTCATCCCCTTTTTCCCCCAAGCCCCTTTCTTTTTATCGAGTTTTGACCTAAATCTCATTTATTTTAAGTTTTAATCAAAAACCCTCTAAAAATTCCATGTCTTACAAGTGTCACTCATCCCCCACGTTTCTCCAAAATTATTTCCCCCCCCCTTTTTTTTCTCTTTTTTTAAAAAAAAAACTCAAAAAGGTAAAAATGCTAAGCATCTTTTCATTTTTATTTTTTTAAATTCATATATATATATATATTTATACTCCCGCTTGTTAAATAATTTTATTACTATTGGTTCAATCTGAGTTTATGTATGAGTTTTAAGGAATATAGTTTAGTCCCTTAAGTATTCATTTTATTCACTAATGGTTATGCGTTCTGTCAATCAAAACTATGGCTTTTGGTATTCGTTTATTTATGAATTAGTTTATTTTTTGAAAAACTATTGCGTTCATAAGGGAGTTATGATTTCAATAAGTTAATGAACTCTCATTGCAGGTTGCGGTTAAAGAAGGAGAGGCCTTCAATGAAATTTATTGTCTGAGTTAACTAAAATGTATCCGTTGATATATTGGTTGTAGTTTCATGAAGTTAACGCTAATAAATCAAGAACTAGAGCTCAAGTACATTCTAAAAATTGTATTCTCCTTGCACTGCACTGAGGTGCGAACTCTAGCCTAAAATCTCATAATGATGTTTTGCTTAAATATTTTAATGGTTATTAGGGTTAATTGTTATTACTAATGATATTTGGGTATAGGATTAGGTCAAGATTCAGAGGAGATATTTCATTTAGAATTAGGGTTAGGCTCTTTTTAGAGTTAGATTTAGGGCCTTTTTCCTTAAGGTTAAACGAAATTTTTATCTTAGAGAAGTTTTTTTTTTTTTTTTTTTTTTTGACTTAGGTTTAGTTTTTGAACTGGATGACGATTTGTTTAGGGGTGTCTTTTTAAGAATTTTTTAAGGCGTTTTTTTTTTAGGGATATTGAAGTTTCTTTCCTTCTTACACATCAATGCGACGTGCCCTTCAGGACTCACCCTGTGCTCCAAGGGTGCCACTCGCCTCGTTCGTTTCCTTTGCACGACGTGCCCTTCAGGATGCACCACGTGCTCCAAGGGTGCCACTCACTTCTTGTGTTTCTTTTGTGCGACATGGCCTTCAGGATGCACCACATGCTCCAAGGGTGCCACTCGCCAACTGGACTGATTGGTAGACATCTATAACCCCTGGAGTCAACACTCTGGCAGGTGAACTTGTGGGAGATTAAGGGTTCTAAGGAATAAGGCCCCTGCCTTATTGCGCACCCCTTAGAACCATCGTGAGTGACTGTTGCAGTATGCCCTCACGACATCGTGGATCCTCTCGAACTAGGTAATCGTTAACCTACAGTTCGAGCCACGGTGGGAGTGCTAGTAGGCGGTGGCAGGGCTACTGTCCACCCCTCTCCCTCAACCTCTCTGGAAATCGTGTGTGGCCCCTTTACTCCATATGTGAGTCTGGTCGGCAAGCTATCGTCAGCCTACATCATCAACAATCATGTCAGAAATGTCAACATCATATCATCGAATCAAATGAAATATCACATTAAATAAATCAACCCAAAAGCACAGTCCCTAACGCAATCCGGAGTCCAAGGGGTTCCACCGATGCCTCTGCATCCTCCAGGTCAAAAACCCTGCACACTCAATAAAACTAAGTCAATAGCTCCTGTCTACATCAAATAGTAAAACATGATGTCATATGTCAATCGCATCATAATCAAGTATAAATGGTTTAACATCACAAAGGTCCAGATCACTTGCGAGCAAGTGTCCTCAAAAAATAATTTTTCTCAGTGCGCTAGAGTGGGATGTTACAAACACCATCAGATCCCAACTTGATACCATTAAAATTAAAGGAAAACAATAAGAAGAAAATGCTACTTTGGCAATTTTCTGTCCTTGGTGTAGGAAAAGGCATCCTAAAAAGGAATATCCCATTAATTTCATTGAAATCTGTGGCCTTTTTACAGAAGATCACCCTACCAATGAGCTCCCTTCTTTACCTAGACTAAAATCTATTTTCAAGGGAGGGGGAGAACCTCAGGAAACATCATATCCCCCCAAGAGGGAATGGAGACAATAAAATCCTAATATGTTTGTAGATCCTACCACACAATATTCACAACATAAATGGGTACCTCCAATGTATTATCCTCAATGGTCACCTCAACAACCACAAATCTAGCCTTGGAAATAAGGATGGAGGGGGCCTGCATATGGGAATGTTACCTTTCAGCCAAGAACCTTTCCCACCTACCCACAATACCCTTCCAATATTTCTCAGTTTCTACCGATATTTAATCGCCCTTCTCTTCCTCCACCTCCACAGCTACAACAACAAATTGCACTACCTATGAACCCAAATCTGCAGCAACAAATGCAAGTTGCACCTATCCTAAACCCTCTTCGGCCTACCCCTATTCCTGCATAACCTATTCCTAAGCCAAATAATATACCTACATAGTCTGTACAAAATATTGAAGTACAAACCTTCCCCACTTATGTGATAACTCCCACTTCATTTAATGGAATTGAATTAATATCAGGGAGGGTTTTGAATAAACTAAATCCTACTGTGGTTATTCAATAAGAAGAATAAGTAGATAATCAAGCAATTCAAGAACAATAACAAATAGATAATCAAGCAGTTCAAGGAAAATAACAAATGGATGACCAATCATATGAAGAAAGAAACACCCCTATACAATAGAAAATTCCTCCTCACAATTTGCACCCAATAGAAATACCTTAGAAAACTAATCCTCCTCCTTATCCAGAAAGGTTACTTGTGAAGAAATATGAGGTACCTCTAGGGAATAATCTAGAGACCGAACTTAGAAACATATGTGTAAAGATTCCCCTAATTCAAGCCATCAAGGACATACCTATTTATGATAATATTGTAAGGGATCTTTGCATTAAAAAGCTAGGGAGGAAGAGGAATGAGCCTTCTGTTATACAGGTGGTTCGACAATTATCATAATTTATATCAGAAATGCCATCCAAATATAATGATCTAGTAAATCCAGTGGTGACCATAGAGATTAACGATGTTTCTTTACCAAACACACTTATTGATATAGGAGTAGCAATAAATGTTATGTCGGTTGATGCCATGAAAATGATACAACTAAATCACCTAAGACCAACACAGACTTTGCTGGAATTAGAAGAAAAATCAGTCATTTGCCTAGTAGGAAGTCTAGATGACATAATATTCACTTTGGCCTCTTGGGAATACCCTATGAATTTCTTAGTGATTCATCCCAAATAATCCAAACTAGGACATATAGTAGTGCTTGTCCGACCTTGGTTGGCCACTACTGATGCATTTATTAGTTGTCGGTATGGAGAGATGACAATGTCCAATGGCACCCAAAGTGAATAACTTATTCTCTTTCCTCCTGCCCAACCAACTACTGGAGTTACTCTCTGGTTGAAGAATACCTATGGGGAGGAGGATTGTACTCAGTCCTTGTTAACACTCGAACAAGTAAAAGGAGTTCAAGAGAAAACTGAAGAAAAAATCTTAAGTCTATTTTTGGATGATACAAAATGCATTGAATACCCTCATTCTTTTCTTGAATACACACATATCTTTAGCTCTGAATTTCGGGAAATATGGCACCCCTCCACCTCTACAATATCCACCATTTCACAAGTAGATGAAGGGAAATAATCAGTTGTCTAGGCTATTGAAATCATCCCTGGAAAATATTTGTATATCAATGCCATTTTAGGAACAGATCAACAACAAAAATTGATTCAAATGATTCAAGGGAAATCTGGTGCTTTTGCATGGGATTACTTCGACATGAAAGGAATTGACCCAGACACTTGTATGCATCATATTTACACTAATGGCCAAATCAGACCTATTAGGAAACCCCAAATAAGAATGAATCTAGCCTTAAAAGACATAGTGAAAGAAGAACTTCAAAAACTCCTGCATGCCAATTTTATTTACCCTATATCAGATAGCAAGTGGGTATCCCCATTAGTTTTTTTTCCTAATAAAAATGGTAAATGGAGGATTTGTGTGGAATTTTCAGGGTTGAACAAAGCTAATTAAAGGAATTACTTTCATTTTCCCTTCATAGACGAGGTCTTCAGCACATTGTCTGGGAAGAAGTATTTTTATTTCTTGGATGGGTTTAGTGGTTACAATCACATCAAAATTTCACCAGAAGATCATGACAAAACCACATTGACTTTCCCATGGGGTACCTATGGCTATAGGGTTCTTCCTTTTGGTTTTTGTAATTCCCATGCTACCTTTCAAAGGGTTGTCTTGTCCATTTTCTCTTATTTGACCCATGATTGTGTACAAGTCTACATGGATTACTTCATAGTATATGGGGATGATTTCCAGCAGGCATTGGACAATTTGGAGAAAGTACTGATTAGGTGTAAAGAAACCAACCTTTCCCTCAGTCATGAAAAATCTAGAATGATGCTCACTTAAGGAATTGTTTTAGTTCATCACATATCCTGTACTGGAATAAGGGTAGACCCTCCCAAGATTGACATCATTTCTCAAATCAAAATCCCTATCTCACAGAAAGAAGTTAGAATATTTTTAGGGCATGCTGGCTACTATAGGAGGTTCATTCAGAATTTTACAAACCTAGATGCCCCACTGTTCAAATTGTTAGCAAAAGAGGATGAATTTTTTTGGAATGAACAATGTCAATTTTTTTTTGAAATTTTAAAAACAAATCTTTCAAGTGCCCCTGTTTCAAGAGGACCAAACTGGTCTCTTCCTTTTCATATATGCACGGATGCCTTAGATGCAACTTTGGGGGTTGTTTTAGGACAAAGGGAAGGCCTGATTCCATATGTTATATACTTTTCTAGCACAAATCTTTCACCTACTCAAGTAAATTACACTGTCACTGAAAACTAATTCTTGTCAGTAGTACATGGCATTAATAAGTTTAGACGCTACATAACAGGGTATGAAGTTTTTGTACATACCAACCATTCAACCATCATATGTTTCATGAACAAACCTGTTATAAATGCTAGACTCAATAGATGGTTGTTATTACTACAATAATTCAATATCACCATTATTGATAGGCCTGGAAGAGATAATTTATTTGTTGATTTCTTGTCTAGACTCATTCATATAGGTGATAATACTCCAATAGATGACAATTTTATAGATGAGAATATATTTGTTATTTCTACTTACATTCCTTGGTATGCAGATGTAGCCAACTATCTTGTAACATGAAAGCTACCTCAGAATCTGTCCTCTTGAGAAAAAAAGAGAATTATCTAGCTAAGTGCCAATTACATGTGGCATGATGATTGCTTATACTGAACTGGGCCTGATTTGGTGATCAGAAGGTGTGTTTGGGAGGATGTGTCGGCCATTTTGTTTATAAAATAACAACATACAAGATCTTGCGGTTTGGCTACTATTAGCCAACTATTTTCAAGGATGCAAAGAAGTATGTGGCTAGTTGTGATGATTGTCAACGGATTGGAAAACCTACTGCAGTTGATGAGATGCCCCTCTAAGCTCAGGTAAAAATTAAAAATTTTGAGAAATAGGATTTGGATTTTGTACAACCTATTAACCCTATGTATCGAAGGAAGAAGTACATCTTGGTGTTGACAGATTATGTGACCAAATGGGTGGAAGCTAAAGCTTTATATTCTGCTAATGAAGAATATGTTGTAAATTTTCTCTTTGAATAAATATTTACTCGCTTTGGTGTGCCTCGAGAAGTAGTAACTGACCAAGGAACCCAATTCACCTATAATTTGGTCAAATATCTTACTGAACAATATAAAATCAAACATAGAAAATATTAACCTTATCACCCTCAAGGAAATGGGCAGGTGGAATCAACCAACAAGGTGATAGAAGGTATTCTTACCAATATTGTTCAGTTTCATCACAAAGACTGGGTTGATAGGTTTCTTGAGGCCGTATGGACCTATAGGATATATTAGAGAAACACAACAATCCATACACCCTATGAGTTGGTATATGGGAAGCATGTGTTGCTTCCCATAGAAATTCAAGTGAAAACCTTCAGGAGTGCCATGAGACTAGAGATGGATTTTGATGAAGCTCAGAAATAAAGGCTATTGTAGTTGAATGAGCTTGATGAGGTCAGATAAGATTCTCTTCAAAGGACAACCCTTATACAAGAAGAAAGGACTAAATGGCGTGAAAAGTACATCAAGAAGAAGTCTTTTCAGTCACGTGATTGGACCCTATTGTATGATATTAGGTTCAATGTTTTTAAATGTAAATTGTCTACTAGATGGTTGGGACCCTATGAAGTTGATAAATTTTATGACAATGGTTCAGTAAAGATAAATACTATCGATGAGAATCAGACCTCCTTTGTCGTGAATGGACATCGATTGAAGGTTTATCATAAGCCTCTATTCAAAGAGGATTTTGTCAGACATGTTCTTCAGAATTCTAAAATGCAACTAGTAAGCAAGGGGGTTTCTCCTCCTACTGATCCACCACAGTAAGTTTCATTGTGTGAATTAATTTGGCTCTGTACATATCTATAAATAGGTGTGTCATTAGATAGAAATTTTTGTGTTACTAACAAAAACAAAAAGTTGATTTTGTTCTCATGTAGATAAATGAATAAGGAGGACATCTTCCAAGTGTAGGTCTACCCCTTTATCGAGACTTGGTAGATCATTTTTGGAAAAGAATCCAAATAGAGTTTTCTTTAAGTTTTTTAGAATCCTAAAAATTGAAAACACCGACGAGCAGGAACTGGTGCAGGTTCGAGAAAAATCCACGTGACAATAGATAGATTTTTATTTAAGTTTTTCAAACTCCTAAAACTTGAAAACAATAGGGAGCGTGAACTAGCCCGGGCTCAAGAAAAATCCATTGGACAGTAGATAGAGTTTTATTTAAGTTTTTTCAGACTCCTCAAAACTGAAAACACCGACGAGAATTAACTAATTTGGGTTCGAGAAAAATCCATAGAAAAGTAGTAGTTAGGATTAATTTTATAATAAAAAGGAAGTGGTAATAGGAGCAGTGACCATATTGGTTCCAAAAAGAGGAGAATTATGAATCTCAACATGAGGTTTTCCAAGCTACAAAGTACCTTCTTGTTACATAGCTTAGGGCCTAGTCATTGAAATCTTTTGCCTTATTTTCTGACACTTCCGTTGTAAATTCAAAGTTCTTGTATCAAGTGTTGATATTTGTTTCACCTACATGGTATTTCAGTAGAATCAAATCATAAGTTCTCTTCCATAGCATATGAAAACACCAACAATTTCTACAAAGTGAAACCTTCAAAGTTCCATTCTACAAAACACCACCACTAGATATCTTATCCAATTCTCCTCAATTACCAGAGTACAATTTTGAGATGATCTTATATTGGATAACAACCTCTATGCTCATCTGGTAGTGTGGGAGAAGGTCCATGCTCATCCGATACTGAAGGAGAAGGCCTACGTTGTTATAGTACTACACAAATGTGTGTCTTTGTGCTCATCTGGTACTATGGGAGAAGGTATTTGCTCATCTGGTACTGAAGGATAAATCCTACGATATTTTGGTACTGCAATAATGTGTGCCTATGTGCTCATTTGATACTGTGGGGAAAGTCTTGTGCTATTTCGGTACTTGGGAAAACTCTGTGTTGTTCTGGTACTGGAACAAATTCACCCATGTGTTTATCTAGTATTGAATGAGAAGGTTTGTGTTGGTCTATTACTACAACAACTCTTTGCAATGGTCCAACACTAAGAAGTGGTCCGTTACTAAGATTTGATCTAGTACTGGTCCATTACTATAGGTATGGTCCAACACTTTTACTGTCACACCACCTCCATTTTCATAGTGATTTTATTCCTTCATATTGTTTGCATACTTATCCTCTTCCAGTACTCCATCTCGTACTACGCTAATCTGGTACTCACCCCTCAATCCTTTGTTTCATTGCCTCATACGATTTAATAATTGTTTGAAGCCAATATGGGGGTTGATAGACACGAACCTGTGTTCCAGTTATACATGGAGACACAAAAATATCAATCTTTCATGGAGATATTTGAAAAGGTAGGTTGGGTTCCATTTCTGGAAAAATTCAAAGGCTATCATGGGGGAGTCTCTCTTGCTTTTGCGCAGAACTATAATGGAGAAAGTGTACAGTTTGGAGATATGAAATTAACGATTTTGGAGGCCACCATAGAAAAATCTACATACTTGCCTTCCTCTGGAGAGAAATAATTTAAGGGGGTGATCATTAACAGGAAGCTTTTTCAAAACATTTTAAGGCCAGAGCATCAGGACCCCGATTAGACTAAGGGAATTCCTCAAAGCTACATCAAGGAGGAATACTAGATGATGCTCATTAGTTTGCAGATATTTATCACCTGCAAAGAGAGGTATGTTGTGACCTTCCTATACCATTTGAAACATTTGTCACATTTTGAAGGATGGCCACAAATCGATTTCCTCCACTTCCTTTGGATGAGTTTAAATAAAATGGTGAGATGAGTTAAATCATCTTCCAAGAAACCAAAAACCAGTATCCATCACCATGGCCTAATGAAACTATTGGTTGTCCATGCCTTGAGAAAACAAGGAAGTAGTTGGAAATAGCTACTTCAACAAAAGTTTTCTCAAGAAGGAATGACTGAATCTATATAAGAACAGGAAACAAAAGTATATAGTGAGGGGTCTAGTCGAAATACAAAGAAAAACAAAGGGAAGGAGTTAGGGGGTGAAAAAGATACTGTTACACCTAGCTCTTCCCATCTTATTGATGAATTGGATAAAGATAATTCTGTTGTGGAGGATCCTACTACATCCAAAAAGACAAAAACCTCCCAATCTCATAAAATAAGTCCAACCTTGATTCTAAAAACTAAAAGACAGAAAAGGAAGGACTCTAGGCAAGATGAATGATCAGATAGTTCTCTTAAGGAAACCATTGAATTATCGCTAGATCCACTTAGCAAGTTGGAAAACACCCATGAAACAAACATTTAGAGCAGGAAAAAGTGTCAAAAGAAGGGTGTGTCAACAAAACAAATCCTAGAGGAGCCCACTACATCTAAGAAGGAGAGGCTTTCCAAATCTAAGGAACCTAGTCCAACCTCAATTCATAAAGATCAACTCCCTTGAACTGAGAGGTGAAAAAGGAAGAAAATAGGTCAAAAGGAAGTTTCACATGATGTCCCCGAGGAAACTATTGAGTTCCCTGAAGAATCGGTTAATGAGTTGGAGAAGACCCCTGAAGCAGTTATAGTGTTTCCTTAAGAATCAATTAGTGAGTTGGAGAAGACTCCTAAGGTGACAAGTGGAAGTAAGAGGAAGATTAAAAAGAGGAAGGTTCAAAATAAAAAAATCCCAGAACCTACACCTCAGTCCTCCAGAGTGGAAACAAGGAATGTTCAACAGGAAGAAACTTCAGAACCTACACTTTGGTCCTCCAAGGTGAAAATCAAATCTGTACAAGAGAAACAAGTCCCCTTTCTTATAACTAATACTAATAAAAAGAAGAGTAAGTTGTTTGAAGAGACTTGCACCCCTGTTAGAAAATTTGAGGAAGCCTCACTTCCTGTACGAAGAACCATGAGGAGCATGGTGAAAAAGATAACAGTTCCACATGTGCCTTCTCTTCCAGAAGAACCCATTGATATTCTGACTTCTCCATACAAAGAAACTAGCTATGGAGAGATGACTAGTGAGACCGAGGGGTTAGTGAAAGAAAACTTGAGAGGTCTGAGAAAGGAGAAGGAAGCCCAAGAGGAGGTGATTGAACAAAAAACCACATATGATCCTAACAATTCTCTGAGCAAACAACAATTGATAGTGAAGATTGGAAAACTAACAAAACAGAATGAGAAGCTGAAACAAGAGGTTATAGAGTACCAAGTGTTGGATAGGCACATTAAGGAAGATAATGCATAATTGAAAGAATATAACCTAAGGTTATAGGATGCACAAGAAGAGGTCTCTGATAAACTCAACAAAGTTTTATGTTTGATACAATACACCAGGGTGATTAAGAAGGAACTTATGAACTAAGATTCTAGTCTCAACATTCTACAGCCAGATAAATAATGTTCAGATAGGATGAGAGATGGTTCAGTTTTGCAAAGTTTTGAGTATCAGTTTTGACATTGTTTCATGAGGACATGCAATGAATTTATCATGGGGGAAATGTTGAGTCTCCATTTTGACACTTCTATTATCCTATATTATCCTCTATCTGAGTCTATTTTACCTATGACATGTGTATATGATTGACCATTTCTTCCACAAACCTACTCCGTGACGTTGTCCATGTGCATATATAGGTAACCTATGTTAAAACATGATTTGTTTGATTTTTTGATTAAATTGGAATTAAATGGTTGATTATTTATGCTCCTAATTACTTTGACTATTAATTAAGAAGCTCCATCTGGTACTACCATTGATTTGGTACTGCAACAATTGCTTGATCCATTACTCCGCTTGATCTAATACTCCACCTGCTCGGGTACTTTGCTTGATCCAGTACTCTGCATGATCCAATACTCTACATGATCCAATATTCTGCATGATCCAGTACCAATACTCCTCCTGATCCAGTACTCTGCAGCGATTTGATACCACAGATATGTGCCTCTTCCAGTACCAACTCTGTGCCTCTTCTGGTACATGCTCTACGCCTCTTCCGATACCAGCTTCATGCCTATTCCGGTACCACCATTGTGTTGGTCTGGTACCCTTATTTATGACTATGCTAGTCTAGTAATAAACCCCTATCTACATGATTCACGTATTGAACAAGTATGCTGGAGGTGATTGAAATAAGTTAGTTGGATGGAAGTATCCTTAGGTAGTTTTGAGATCACGATAGACTTAATCACTCATGGACTTCATGCCATGAGGATGAATTCCATCCCTAGAGATACGATATGAATCACCGATTGTAATATTTGAAAACATTTGATAATTATCCTCAAACCTTGGTTATAACAACTAGCCTGCTTTCAAAGGGTTGTTATGTAGATGATAGAAAGTAAGTAGTAATTAGAGAATGATACACATTGTTATGATGAATGAAATGTTGAACTATTGATTCACTCGATCAATTGAAGGAATACAAATGATATTTTGTGCAATTCATGGGAATAAGTAAAGTGTTTTAGTATGAAATTTCTTTAGAGGTGCCTTGTTGGTTTGGTAAGGGTCCACCACCCCAACCAAGGTAAGCCTCCCTGTACATGTATTTGTGTGTTGTGAGTTAATTGTGTAAGTGTTAAAACTTAATAGTTGAGTGTTGTAAACGATTTCAAATGCATAAACGTTTCCAAGTACAGTACAAATTTATTTGATTTTGAATCAGTGTGAGTGAATGGTTATACATTGAGTAGAGTAGATCATTCCATTTCTATTTATGAAGATTGATATTTAGTTAACAAGAGTTGGATAGATGTGTGGGATTGTTAAGTAAGAAATTGTTATTGTTTTGAATTTATGATTGTGATGTTCTTAGTAGGTATAGGAACCATAAGACTTTGTATCTCCTCTTCATGTTCCATGTAATGAAGTCTCTTAATCATATTGATTGTTTCTTGTATTAAAGAAGGTTTGATTGGAATTGATAGGGTTATGATTGGTTTCTTTCTAAGAGTGGATAAAGTAAATTGTTAATTTCTCCAGCTGATCCGACAACTGCTGTGCTCTCCCTCCAGAGCTTCTCAAACACTCAGACACCTAAGGGATTTTATCCTTCTTTCTTCTCCCACAGATGGAGAATACTTGGATGCCCTCCTGGATATCCTCTGCCTCAAGAAACTTCTTGCTGAGTCTGCAGGGTTTTCAACAACCTTGTGAAGATTCCTCAGTGGATTCTTCCTCTAAATTCCAGAACTCAAAGAGTTCTCTTTTCTTGTGCCTGTCTGCACAATGTCTCAATGCCCTCCTGGAAGAGTATCTTCCCCTAGAACATTCAACAGTTTTGTCCTCCTGTGCACCTATGCACCCGCTCAATGCCCACCTAGTAGAGCTCTCAAAATCCTCAGTGATTCTGTTTCTCCTTGAACTCACAGCAAAGTTCTATCTTTGTGCACTCCTTGCACTGGCTCGATGCCAATCTGGCAGAGCTTCACAGAACTCCTCAAACCTTCTGTCTGCAACTGTGTTTCCTCCCACAGTCTTGCCTCCAAGGTGTTCAACAACCTTGAGGTATTACCTGAGTTGTTGATTTCAGTTCTTGTGCCGCAGCATGTCTTTGTCTGAACCCGCAAAGTTCAGAAGTGCTTCAACGCACTGGGATTCAGAGACCGCAGTACTCTGTCACACCCTCCTGGCATGAAACCACAAAGAACCTCAAGCCTGAAGATCAAACACACCCCTGCAAATGGACGATAACAACATACATCTACAACATATAGAGAACACTCACAGACATCCACATAACACATAAATACATGCAGGAAAAACTGCTTCTATTTATATTAAATGGAAAATGCCTGTTTTTACAAGGTGTTTTTGAGCACAGCCTGTAACAAGGTCTCAAATCCTTCTCTTCTGCTCTCTACTCACAGAACATCACACAACTAAATCTTTCTCTTTTTCCCATTCTACTTACTACTAAAGAGATACAATTCATCTTTTTACATGAGAGGGCTCTTTGAGCTCTTCCCTCCAATCTACCTACCCTATTCAATTACAATGAATGGGATGTCTAGTCCGCTATCCAGATCTAGATCTCAGCCTTACAAACATTTAAGGCCTACCTACCTAATTCCTGCAAAAAGGAACGACTCTATGGCTCAATAGCCTACAACATTAATTTACATTCAATTACAAAATTGAAGATGAAGGTTGTGCCTCTCTTCATCCTTGAATGCATGCGCTGACATGGCTGGCTGGCTGGCTGACATGGAGAGATGCTCCTTCATCATACTCCTCAGCTGAAAAATCATGATCTCCTACTCATGATCTTCCCATATCAGCTGTGGAAATCCTCCTGGATCCCAAATAAACCTCTGGATCTGTTCATCTGCTCCATCTATTTGCTGATGCTGCACTTTTGCTGCTACTGTTGCTGCTTCTCTTCTGCCCAGCTTCTCCTTGCTGGCAGTTCCCGCTGAATCTACCATCAGACTTCTGATCATGTTGATCACTTCATCCAACTATTCTAATGGCTGGCCCTGTTCATGCAGTCTCCTCAGCTGTAAAAGTTTTCACCACATGAGCAGATCATCGTGATCTCCCATGCCTTCTTCATCAGCTTCCAACTTCACCTGTTGGATGTGCATTCTTTGCACCTTTACCCTTCTCTCTAGGGATTCAATCTTCTCATACAGATCAGCAAAACAAATGATGTCTTCCCCTTCTTCTTCTTCTTCTTCAAACTCCCATGTTGCAGTCTTTTCAGTTTTCAGGATGAAAATATTGAGCCATTCCTCAAAATGCTCATCACCCTCTTCTGCTTCTTTTGCTGTTAGCTTCAATGCTATAGCTTCCTCAGCTTCTTGGATGAATATGTTGAGCCATTCCTCAGAATTCTCATTTTCCTCTCTTGCTTCTTGGGAAGTTTCAAATATCCTCTTCAATTTTTCTTCCCTGGCAGTCACAACTGACTGTTCTTCTGCTGTTGCTGCTTCATCTGCAACATAGACTTTTTCCTCCTTTGAGCTAAGTGGTAGGGGTATTTCAATTCCCCCAATAATTAGAAGGTCCTTCAGATCCTCCTCTTCTGTCAGCTGCATCTGGATGATTCCGACTCATCTGCTCATCCCTGCCCACTTGGCAATATGGGATCTGTTCACTGCTCTCCTGGAAGATTATGATATCAACTGATCCCATATTCATCAGCACTCCTTGCTGAATTGACCTCACCTCCGAGTCCATGAGACTTTCAGATAGTCTCGAATGCTCATCTCTTCCCACCTGGCAATCTGAGATGCTTCCACTGCCCTCCTGACAGTCTTCGAGATCCCGCAGCGACCTCATATCATTGCCCAGCTAGCAATGTGAAATTCCTTGGCTATCCTCATGACAGTCTCTGAGATCCCGCAGTGATATCAACTCGTTGCCCACCTGGAAAACTAGAATTTCATCTCTGCCCTCCTGACATTTCTTGATATCTCCAGCTGATCCCATTTCATTCTCTTCACCGAGAATTTTCCCAGTCTTTGGTTCACATATTTGAACCATATCCTCAGGTCCGTCGAGGTTTTCAACATGCCTCAACCACCCTCTTAACATCCATTGCTGTCTTATGACCATCAATTCCTTGACTGGCCATTTTATCTTCGACTTCTTCATGGGCCATTCATATACCCATCTTGACTTGGTATTCTGCTGCATCCGCAGTTCAAGCTCTTCCATTTTTTCCCTGATGTCGGCAAGTTCTTTCCCCCTTTCGGCTGTACTCATCAGCTCTGGGTTTTCTCTCACAGTATACCTATGGCCTTCAGTAGCCATGCTGCTGTCTCTATTAACTCTCCTAGCAAACCTGTTGTTGTCACTCTGCACTGTGAGTGTTTCCAGCTTCATCCTACAGTCACTCTTGACTGTCTCCCAGATTGCTGCCTACCCACAAACAATCACCACAGAGTCCCCAACACTTTGTCTTTCTTTGCCTTCTCGGTTCACTTGAAATATACGGATGAAAATCAGGCTCTGATACCAAAACTGACACAACCGGACAACCCACAGGGTCTTTACGCCCGACCTCCCGGTCAAAAGGATCATTCTGTCCAAATTCCTTTGAGCCAAAGTGGCTCTTTCGATTCCCTACTGGAATCTTTGTTAGAAACCCGATCCACAGGTCCTTTTCCTTCCTCACAACCTTCTCCACTTCGACCGTTGCCCTTTCCTCAATAGGGAAAATATACTTTTGGGATTTGGGGTTTCTTGTTTTCTGATGTCGAGAGTTCCCTGTCCTCACAGAATCTTGAACTTCGATTCACCAACACGCCCCTTTTTTCCTTAGCCCTCCTGGTTATCCCTCTAGTCCACACGACCAGTTCTCATAAGACCGCAACCTTATCTCCTTTCGGGGTTTCAGACTTTCTTATGTCAAAGAGCATAGACACTTTGTCCTCGAAATCCCCGATATCCCGATATGACATCAGCTAGCCCCCACACAATGGAGCTTTCCTCCTTATCGGGATTTTAGACTTCGCAATTCCAAAATGTATGGACTTCTTGTCCATGGGATTCCCGATTTCCCGATTCCCGTAATGCCGATGGACAACTTTTCTTTCAGGAAATCTCCTGAATTCTTTGATCTCCTCCATGCATCCTCCTATGATGGATGGTCCTAATCGCTTCTCACGATTTCGTGACTTCTGATGCTCCGAAAGTCTTTCCCTCAGGATTCGTGAAACCCTGAACCCCGATCCTCCAGTTTGACTTTTCTATCGGGACTTTCCCCAAAAATATGGATCTTCGCCACACATCCCGACTGATGGATGGCCCTGATCTGATATTGTGATTTCGAAGATTTTGATACCTCGATGACAAAAATTCTCTGTCATCTCAAAACCTCGGTAGCCGAAATACCGATGGGTCACTCGATCTCCGCCATGTGTCTGCCCAAACGGACGGCTCAGATTCACTCTCGCTATTTTGAGACTTGAAATGTCTCGACTTTCGCGACCTCAAGAACTTTGATATCTCAAATGATGATATTCCGATAAGTAAAACATTTTGGGACTTCCACCCTCCTGTTCACGAAGCTAAACCTCATGCAGCTCCCAACAGATCTAACGGATGTTGGGTATTTTGCTCTAGATCTAATGGTTCAGATCCATCCTTCTTGTGTTCTCCTCCTGAGCTTCCTTCCTGGACGTGAAATCTTCAATGGTCCAGATGTCTTTTCTCCAGCCGATCCGATGGCTACTGTGCTCTCCCTCCTGAGCTTCTCAAACACTCAGACCCCTAAGGGATTTTATCCTTCTTTCTTCTCCCATAGATGGAGAATACTTGGATTCCCTCTTGGCTATCCTCTACCTCAAGCAACTTCTTGTTGATTCTGCAGGGTGTTCAACAACCCTATGAAGATCCCTCAGTGGATTCTTCCTCTAAATTCCAGAACTCAAAGAGTTCCCTTTTCTTATGCCTATCTACACACTGTCTTAATGCCCTCCTGGTAGAGTATCTTCCCCAAGAACATTCAACAGTTCTGTCCTCCTGTGCACCTATGCACCTACTCAATGCCCACCTGGCAGAGCTCTCAGAATCCTCAATGATTCTGTTTCTCCTTGAACTCACAACATAGTTCTATCTTTGTGCACTCCTTGCACTGGCTCGATGCCCATCTGGCAGAGCTTCACAGAACTCCTCAGAGATTCTGTCTGCAACTGTGTTTCCTCCCACATCCTTGCCTCCAAGGTGTTCAGCAACCTTGAGGTCTTCCCTGAGTTGTTGATTTCAGTTCTTGTGCCGCAACATGTCTTTGTCTGAACCCGCAGAGTTCAGAAGTGCTTCAACGCACTAGTATTGAGAGACCGCAGTACTCTATCACACCCTCCTGGCATGAAACCACAAAGAACCTCAAGCCTGAAGATCAAACACACCCCTTCAAATGCACGATAACAACATACATCTAGAGCATATAGAGAACACTCATAGACATCCACATAACACATAAATACATGCAGGAAAAACTGCTTCTATTTATATTAAATGGAAAATGCCTGTTTTTACAAGGTGTTTCTGAGCACGGCCTATAACAAGGTCTCGGCTCCTTCTCTTCTTCTCTCTACTCACAGACCATCACACAACTAAATATTTCTCTTTTTCCCATTCTACTTACTACTAAAGAGATATAATTCATCTTTTTACATGAGGGGGTGCTTTGAGCTCTTCCCTCCAATCTACCTACCCTATTCAATTACATTGAATGGGTTGTCTAGTCCACTATCTGGATATAGATATCAGCCTTACAAAAATTTAAGGCCTACCTACCTAATGCCTACACAAAGGCACGACTCTATGGCTCAACAACCTACAACATTAATTTACATTCAATTACAAAATTGAAGATGAAGGCTGCGCCTCTCTTCATCCTTGAATGCATGCACTGACATGGTTAGCTGGCTGGCTGGATGATGTGGAGAGATGCTCCTGCATCATATTTCAATTACTACAAGAAGCAAGATCTCAGTTCATCTCTGCATTTCATGAGACTATAATGAACAAACTTGTTATCTAAGCAAGAGCCTTTTTAGTTGAGTGCTTACTTGAGAGTTTTGATATAATATTTATCTTCTGCATTTGAAGTTGTGTGAAGTATTCAGATATTCCAAAACATAGTGTTATGTTATTAATTATTTCTTGATTGAGCTATATACAATAAACATAGATAGGTTACTTGTTTTCGGCACATATTGTGTAACAAATATTTTGATTATGAATCTTGGATTGACATATAAATGAGTGCAATATACTAAGAATATATATACACCGACATGTTCTACACGAGATGAGAACATATAGTCCGAAATAGCTTGAAGCACTGCTTTTAAGAGGATGAGCCTTGTAGGGATATTTAAGGATATGAAGGTCCAAGAATTGAGGTGATTGGAGATTGAGAGGATTAGGGAGCTCTAGGAGATGATTCGTGTTGCTGACTCTATCATGGCTAAACCCAGGTAATTGGATGAAAGGGAGCAACATAGGATTCATAGGAGGCAAGAAATGTGTTATTGAACCGTTGGGGGAATGTTGAAGAAGAATATATGTGATTTTTCCAGATTGAAAGTAGTGCCTGAGGCGTTACTGAAGTTTGTGAGGATGGTTTGGAGATTGAATACTTCCTTGGTTGTGGGGGTGTTCAAAAGAATTGTATAATAAAAAAATTGGTTCTGGGAGGCTACAAGTTGGAGTCCATGGATCAAAACCCCTTGTAGTGAACCATTTGAGATCGAGATAGATAGATATTTCTTTAAACCTTCTGCCATGATTACGAAGAGGAAAACGTGAAAGTAGATCTCCTTGACGAATGCCTCGAGAGGGTGAAAAAGGAATGGATGTGACTTCACTTACTAGAATGGAGAAACAAGCTAAAGAGGTGAGTTTCATGATCTAGGTTATCCAAACTTCACTGAACCCAAAGGATGGAAGAAGAGAATGCATGTACTACCAACTAAGCTTGTCAAAAGCCTTATAAAGGTCAATCTTTATGAGCATACCTAGGGTGTGTGTTGTCTTGAGAGAGTCAATCACCTCATGAACCAATATTATGTTTTCCATGATGTGTCACCCCTCGACATATCCTGACTATTCCTTGAAGATAATAAAAGGAAGAATGGGATTGAGTTAGAGAGAATTTACCTTTGTGATGATATTGTATATGAGATTGCATAGCATTATCATTCCAAACTGCTTTGGGTTGGTGACACATTTCTCTTTTGGAATTAGGGTGAGAAAAGTTGCATTGAGGGTCGAGAGTACCTTTCGCGAGTTTTGGTATTCCTCCACAATTTTCCAAACCACTTCTCAAATCAGCAGCCAACAATGATGGATGAAATTAGTAGTGAAACCATTCGGCCTAGGGGATTTTCCGAGGGGAATTTCCTTGATATCTTCATCAACTTCCTCCTATGAGATTGGTCTCATTAAATATTTTTTCTTCTCAGTGGTAATTAGGGTTAGAGTGTGTTGTGTGACCCTACTAATGGCAGACGTTCTATCAATTGGATGTTCTATGAGAAGATATTTATAATAGGTAACTAACTCTTCTTCAATATCTGCATAGTCCATAAGTGTGTTTCCTTTTGAATACTCAAGTTTTGTAATGAATCTGATGTAACGTCTATGGATCATGGAGCGATGAAAGAACTTTGTATTATTTTCCCCTTCCTTTAACCACTTCACTTGGGACATTTTCTACCAAAGGATATCCTCCTGATTCTGACGATATGCAAGTTGTTTTTTCAGGATCCTTTCCTCCTATAGCATGGTATCTAAATAGAATAAGATGATGTATTTCTATTGAATGTCCTCAATTCATTGTTCAAGGTATTTATGTGCTAGGAAAATATCAACGAAGACATTCTTGTTCTAGTCCCAAAGATGTTGCTTCAAATGTTTTAGGTGTTGTTGGAATCTGTACATCTAGGTGCCATGCATGTTTTCTTATTTAGGCCACCAGGTACAAGAGATCCCCGGGAAGTCTGGGTGAGTTATCCAAAATTTCTCAAAGAGGAAGGGTTTTTACTTAGGTGTGGAAATTGTATCTACCCACAACTAGACACGCTAATGGTTTGAGCATGATTTCACAAGAATGTTGGCTTCTATTAGAGGGTCTTAAAGCATTAGGTTTTTAGAGATTGGGAAACTATCCATTCTTCTAGCTATGTGTTGAGTTCCTACGTAGTTATTCGACCAGTTGAAGGATATGTTTATGGTCTCAATGTTAATTAAATTGAGGTTGTATATGATATGGATAAACTTGATGCTCTCTTGGTCCAATCATTTTAGGCCGCCACTTTTTTCTTCTAGGGTGAGAATGATGTTGAAATCCCCTCCTAGTATCCATCATTATTGTCCTCTTAGTGTATTTATATAAGAAACATTTTCCAAGAAGTAATAATTCCCTTGAGTGAGCTAAGGGCCATGAGCATTGGTGATGACCCTTTCTTTTCTTGAGCCTATAGATCAGTAATTTGTTGTGAGTGTTCCTACCATTAAAAAAGATGGTTCCAAAATAACTGTGATTGGGTTCCAGAGGATGGTTAATCCCCCTTCCACCCCTTTGGAATTTGTGTAAGTGAAATTATAGTGATTCCCACATCTTTTGAATATTTATTCTTCCATATCTCCTGGATATTTAGTTTCCTAGAGTAAACAATGTATGGATCTTCTGATTTGACATAGTTTCGAAGAATATTTTGTTTGGACCTTCCATTGAGGCCTCTGCTACTCCATGTGATGATCTTCATCATGCTTAATTGCGAGGGGGG
>JZKD02S0100916.1:251454-272616 GCA_000966675.3 Picea glauca
GAGTTGATTTCTTCGAGACTGTAAAATCAGCCTGGGCTAAGCCATTCTCAGGCTCTTCAAGCTATGTATGGGAGCAAAAGATGAAAGTCACTAAACAAGCCTTGAAGGGCTGGATAAAGAACCCAACCGCTACCCCTACTGATCAAATAAAAGCAGCAGTGAATTCATTGCAAACCTTGCAAACATCCATGGAAAGTAAAGATATAACATCAGAGCTGTTGGAAAAAGAAATCAAAGCTCAAAGCTCCACTCACCAATCCTTTTGAAGGGAGGAAAAATACTAGAGACTCAAATCCAGAAGTTTGTGGCTGAAGGCTGGGGACAGGAACACCTCATATTTTCATCAGCAATACAGAGCTAGATTGTCCAGGAATTACATAGCAAAAATAAAAACAGATGACGACCAAGTCTGCAAAGGGTTTAATCAAGTCAAAGCTGCGGCATAATCTCATTTTAGAAGCTTATATCGAGAAGACAGTAAAAATAATGATGAAGAAGACGCTGAACTTCTCTCCAATATCCCGTCTCTCATCAGTCTAGAAGACAATGATTTACTTTGTCAGCCCACCACAGAGGAAGAAATCAGAAACGTGATCTGGTCTATGGAGGCAGACAAGGCTCATGGGCCAGACGGATTTACAATACATTTTTATAAATTTTGTTGGCACATTATAAAAGATGACTTGCTAAAAATAATTAGTGGGTGCATGAAAAAGGCGAAGGTTGGAGGTGGAACCAACTCCACATACCTGGCACTAATTCCAAAAGATTCCAATCCTGAAACATTCACAAGGTACAGGCCAATATCGTTGTGCAACGCTTCTTATAAAATTATGGCAAAAATCCTAACGAATCGAATCAAGCCACTGCTCAAAAAATTGATCACCAACTTCCAAGGCGGTTTTGTAGAAGGTAGACATATACAGGGTAATGTAATTCAAGTGCAGGAGATTTTCCATTCAAGCATACAACAGAATGAGAAAGGAATGTTGATTAAACTGGACATGGCGAACGCGTTTGACAGAGTCAATCACTCTTTCATGTGCAGAGTCCTTCTATCATTTGGCTTCTCATCCCAGTTTGTCCAGATTATTAAGGCTTGCATTGATAAACTGTGGGTCACCCCCTTAATTAATGGTTGTCCATCTAGATTCTTCCATTCACAGAGAGGCATCAGGTAGGGATGCCCTCTATCGCCATTCCTGTACATAATCATGGCGGATACTCTCAGTCATAAGCTAATCGCTGAAAGGATCGTTGGAAATATTCTGGGCCTCACCTCAGCTGCTGGAGTTGAACCTGTAAACCATGCGCTTTTCACTGATGATTCGCTTCTAATCGGGGGCGCCTCCATCAGAATCGCTAAGGCTTTCGATTCAGTCATCAGGAGTTATTGCAGATCATCAGGTGCTCTAATTAACGAGAACAAAAGCGAGGTGTATAGCTGGAATTTAAGTCAGACGAAACTTGCTGGTATAGCTGCCATCTTTGGGTTCAAAGGTCATGAAAAATGGGACAGGATCAAGTACCTGGGACTCCCTATCATCTCAGGCGGAAACAAAAGAACATTATGGAGAGACATTATATCCAAGATCAAAACAAAAATCGCTGTGTTGGGAGGATATTGGCTAACAAAAGGAGGAAAAGTCATTTTTATTAAATCTGTTCTATCAACGCTTCCTATTTACCAGGCAACGTTCCTCTTAGCTCCTCGTTCTATTACGGAGCAGATTTCTAAATTACTTAGAGACTTCTTGTGGCAGGGAGGGAAGGGTAATGAAAACAAATTCCACCTGGTGAATTGGGAGGTGGTAAAAAAACCCACGACAGAGGGAGGTATGCAAATCAGGGACCCTGCTCTTGTCAATTTAATGCTCGGAGGAAAGATCCTGTGGATGCTGATTGATGATCCTGAGCACCCGGTGAGCTCCACTCTGCGTGCAAAGTATGGGGTAAATAACTCTCTTAACAATATCCAAAGTGACAGACCTGTAAAATGCACACAGGTTTGGAAATTGTGCTGCAAAAGCAGCAATTTCTTCAAAAAATTGATGTACAGAATTCCTGGCAACGACAAACGCACCTTAATGTGGCAGGACAACATCATGGGGAGACAACCCATGGCAGAAAACGCTGACATCACAGAACTCATAGATTGGCTGGAGAGAGCAGGATTTAACAAACTTCACGATCTCTCAAAATGGGATCAGCGTGGAGACTGGGCAGGCTGGGACTTCCATGGAGTCCCACCCCGTTTATCTCAGCAACAATCCGTACTAGAAGAGCTACTCGAGGAAGTTGCCCTCGTCAATAGAACCATGAAAGACAGATGGGGATGGGGTCAGTCAGGAAGATACACCACAGCGGCAGGATATAGAGCTTTACAGACTGCAAGATATAGCAACCAAACCCCGGCCTTCTGGAAAAGAGTATGGGATCATTCAGCCATCCCAAAAGTGAACTTCTTCTTTTGGACCTTGATGCACAACAAGCTTCTCACGGGAGACAATCTGGAAAAAAGGAATATAATGGGGCCGCACAGATGTGCGTTATGCAACAATAATTTAGAGTCAGCCCAACACTTGTTCATGGAATGCATTTTTTCCCAAGAGGTATGGGGTCTCGCCCTTCAGGATTTTCAGATCACAATCCCTTCGCAGAATTTAGTTGTGGAACTTTTTGCAGATTGGAGCCTAATCTATACTCAGCGCATATCCTCCAAATCCTTTTGGAACAAAATTTGGACAGCGATCCCTAAATACATTTGCTGGCAGTTGTGGTTGACTCGTAACCAGTTGATTTTCAAAGAGGAGAGGCATTCTTCATTGCAAGTAGCGGCAAAAGGTAAATTTTTCCTATTGGAAGAAGCGAACCAGCAGTACGATAAAGAGGACCCCCTGTTATGGCCGGAAGAAAAGAGGTGGTTAAGTCCTCTTGTGCCAGTTCTGAGTAAGCATTTTCCTACCCCAAAATCAGCCAAACTGGAATGGAGAATAAGAGATGATGATGACAAATTCTAGGCTTGGTGGAGGACTAAAAATTTATCAACAATTTTCTTTGACGGGGCGTCTAAAGGAAACCCCGGTGCAGCAGGGGCTGGGGGGGTCATCTACTCCCCGGATGGGACTTCAAAAGATTGCTTATGTTGGGGTTTAGGGAAGAAATCTAACAATCAAGCTGAGTTGTTAGGGCTCACCAAAGCTTTCCTTCTTGCCAGAGAAAAGGGAGTGAAAGATGTCCAAGTGTTTGTAGACTCAGAGGTAATAATAAGAAACCTAATCATGGAGACTCAGTTCAGCAATGCCAGCCTAAACCAAATTCTAGATAGGCTGAAGAGAGTCCTTCTAGATTTCAATTCATGCAAGTTTTATCACATTTTAAGAAAGTCAAACAGCGAAGCTGACATGATGGCGAACAAAGGTAGCTCTCTTACGAAAGGATTGCTCATCATAAACAATGAAAGCTACTTCCTAAACCACTGAATATGTTGTAATTTTGATGCATTTGCAGCTTGAAATATGTTTTGTATTTGGGGTTGCCTTGGCAAGGACCCACCTTTCTTTCAATTAAATAAATTCCATACCCGTTTCAGTTAAAAAAAAATTAAAGTGATAGAAATTAAAATAATTATATTATTGAACAACAATGTTTCAAAATAAGGGGATAGAAATTCTAATATTTTAAAGAATCATAATAAGGGGATAGAAATTCTAATATTTTAAAGAATCATATTATTGAACAAGAGTGTTTGCAAAATAAGGTGATAAAAATTCTAATATTTAAAGGTTAAAAGTATGTTGTTTGAGAATAAGGGGATAGAAATTCTAATATTTTAAAGAATCATATTATTGAACAAGAGTATTTGCAAAATAAGGTGATAAAAATTCTAATATTTAAAAGTTAAAAGTATGTTGTTTGAGAATAAGGGGATAGAAATTCTAATATTTTAAAGAATCATATTATTGAACAAGAGTGTTTGCAAAATAAGGTGATAAAAATTCTAATATTTAAAGGTTAAAAGTATGTTGTTTGAGAATAAGGGGATAGAAATTCTAATATTTTAAAGACTCATATTATTGAACAAGAGTGTTTGCAAAATAAGGTGATAACAATTCTAATGTTTAAAGGTTAAAAGTATGTTACATTTATTAATAATTTGAAAGTTATTAATAATTTGAATGTACATTACTTAAATTGTTGTATAAGATTTTCTAAATTGTAAATAAGGGTGAAAGCATATATATTAAGATATTTTATTTTTTTTTAATTTAATTTTAAAAAATATATAATTTTTAATCATAAAATTTAATAATATATATTATTTTTTAATTTGTGTTGTGAAAATTTATTTTCTTGTAATATTTATATTTATGTTAGGTATGTAATATTTTATTTTACTTTATTTTGTAAATCTTATTTTATTTGGTATGAGTTAGGGTTTAGCAAATGAGATGTTAAATACTAGTAAATATAAATATTTAAAGTGTTATATATTTTACAACATTTATGTTTATTTGAAGAATAATCCAAAGTAATCAAACGCCTTAGTGATTTACTAAGGTTTTATGATTACAATGTTTTAGGATCACTAAATCCTTAGATCGAATTTCTTCTAAATGAGGGGATTCTCCTTGTGGATTTATCACCCTCCTCCATGGTCGTAGTGGAGTGGGTGAAAATCACCTCATATTGCAATGTCATCACCAATGAACAATCAGGAGAAGTGTGAAAAATACCACCATTCAAGTTTTTGCCTTACCTTTGGGAGAATATTCTTAAGGCAGAGAAGAGGAGTGGCAAGGAAATGGAGACCGAAGCAGATACCTCCCATCCAAAAGTGAATTGTATATGGGAACTAGGAAAATGCATTCCAAAAGAAGACTCAACCCAAGGTTTGTAATCATCTCAACCTGAGTGGGGGAACATACTTAATTCATGATGGAGCATGCCCTAATAGGGAAATTCCTAGGTTTGTGTCCCTTAGAGAGGGACCTGATCAGATGGATCAAAACATGGTGGAATCCCAAAGTCCATTATGACCTTCAATTAGGATTCAAGGGTTTCTTCATGATTATCTTAACCAACATTGAGGAAAAGGATCACATATTTGAAAGTGGTCCATACTTCTTCAACTCGACAGGTTTCTACCTTAGATTCTATACTAATCACTTCAACCCAAAAAAAGAAGACTTCTCCTTTGCGTCTGTATGGATCCGACTTTATTCCTTACCATAGGAGTTCTAACTGGAAGAAATCTTAATAGGTATCAGTAATACCCTTGGAATATATGTCAAATACTTAGAGGATATCAAACAAATAAGGTACACATTGTATGCTTACATTTTCATCTACATGAAAATTTCAAAAGATTTGTGAAGTTCCGTAGCCCTAGAATTCCAAGATGAAGAATGGGTACAAACCATAGATTATGAACATATTCCCTTTAGATGTCAGAAATTCCATGAGCACAACCATCTCTTTAGGGAAGGTCCCCTAAATGTTTCTCCTCTCTAAACTAAAGAAATGCAAGTCAAATCAAAAGACGTCCTCACACAAGTGCAAGGACGAAAAAAATTAAATCTAGGAAAATCTAGTCAAGGACAAAGAAAGACTCCCTCAACAATTAACTCATTTGAAATTGTAAATCAATTGTAGGACTCCCAAGAGGTGGAAAACCCACATCAACATGTAGACAAGAATAATAAAAAAGGCAAGGAAAATCAGATTATGGAACTGATTCTGGAATAGCTAGCACAACCTTATGCTTCTACACATGTGTTGATGAGCGTAAGTGACACACCGTCAACTGGAAGAATAGATCCGGATTAGGGTTGTCTAATTAACCCAAGAGGTTTGGTGTGATCTATTCTGATGGGTTTAATGGCTCCGTTAGCCAACTAGGGTCCTAAAATAAACAAATAAACTACTATAAAGATAAAACTATAGTACTATATACGTGGATCTAATTATTTACACGTGTTTCAAAAACAAAAATATGTGATTATGAACAGAGTATTTACAAATTCCAAGTTTCTCATGAGTGCCTTGCGAAATCAATGTTTGGTAATTGTTTTCGAAAGTAGATAAATAGAGAACATATTTTTATATTTTCTATTTTATAATTTAATATCTAATAACTTAACAAAAAAATACTAATAAAACATGATTTGAAACAAGGATAGAGTAATGGTCACAACCAATTTAAACTATCTTGTCTCACTAATAAAATAGACTAATGACATAAATTAAATGTGAATAAAACTAACCTGAACTTAATCTCATATAGTGTCTATATCCCTATGCAATCCAAACTTCCAGCAGTCTTTCCTGTGGGAGAAATCTGTGGCAGGCTTGTAATAACATCTCCAAAATAAACTCAAGGTGTTTATTGACAACTAGGATATAAGAACAGAGTAACAAAAATGTAGATCCAATGATCTTATGATTATGAATGATTATAGTAAAATAAACTTTAGTATGAAACATTCATTGGATACATCAACTAAACATCAAGGATAAATCATGATATTAAAGTTCAAATGATGATCACATACATAATATATGAAACAACAAATTATAGACAAAATTTAAAGCACTGAATAAAATGAAACATCGCATCCTAATGAGACTAAAGCTGCATAACATATCAATCTTCCATAATAAAAAGAAAAACATAAATGGAACAATGTCACCCAGGTCTAAAGCCGCAATGTGAATCACTTGTCCATTCAGTTATGAGAATTACATGTGCATAATTTGTTCCAAGAAAAGATTCCCTTCACTTACAAAATGAACAATATTTAAAGTAACTTGATAACACATACTCATATCTCACAAAATAGAGTTGGATCTCACAAAATCAAGTAACCTCACAAAAATAGTGGGTTGGGAAACACTTATAATAGAGTTGGATTTATTCAAAGATAAATGAAAGTTTTTTTTTTTTACAAAACAAAAAGAAGGAGAAACTACTAATCATTTAGATGCATAATTGAAAATTTTAACTCCCAATAATCAATAGCAAGATCTCCTAATTCCTGAGAAAAACAACAACAATTCGATAATTTTAGAACAAACAATTACTAATAACTAGTTTTTATTTAAAGAGACTTGATTTTAGATAGTAATTCAAACTGATTTTTAGAAAAAGATAAGCTACAGGTTTCTGTAGCCAGCCTAAAATAGTAAAATTCAAAAATAAAAATCTGTTTATTTTATTTTTTTCAAACATAATCAAATCCAAAAATAAACAATTATTAACTATTTCAGCAATTTGACAAATCCAAATTTATGAAGGTGGAATTTGTTTAGTTTTCTAATGATCATATTATTAGGTTTCTTAGTTCTATCGTTTATAAAGCTCGAATCTGAGTTACCATGTTTCTCTTTTTTTTTTGAAATTTCTTGACAGTAGTTTTGTTACTATGACTGTGATTATGTTCCACACATCCATTACCTGTTCCAACATTATTCTGGGTGAAAAAAATGCATTGTGGTTTCTTAACCATGGGGTTTTGCAAAGAAACAAAGTTTGGTTCAGTGAATAGATAGTAATCATGTGGATGAACACACAGGTTTTTGATAGCAGGGTTTAGCTTCTATCTATGATAGAATTCAACCATTTTCTGCATATCTTCAAACCCACAGAGATGAAAGGGGAAAAAAGAAAAACTCAAACGAAACAATTTTTCTGAGAAAATTCTATCCAGAAAATGAAACATACCTCTGAAATGGATTCATTGCTGAAGAATCTTCCATCATTGAAGGAAAATGACCCCATTTCCAAAATGGGTTTTAAACGGTTTGGCCTAATTCATAACCATTTGCTTAGAAATGATCCCGCAAAAATGTGTCTCTGACATGCAATTACGGGTTTTCTTAAAAAATAAACTCATAGTCATTTGGTTCAATCCAAACCAAAGGATCCATGGTCACTATGAAAAGGATGCAACAAAGATTACTCAGAATAGTTTTCAGGTTCCAATAATGGGAGCAGTAGGAACAAGTTCGAGTGTAGAGTGAAGACAAAAAATAACATAGCCTATATGTCATCATCACTCAGATAGTGGGAGTGAAAACCATAGGTTGGAATTTAATCCTTACCATCCCTTGTGATGAGATCCAAAGATGCAGAGTACCAAAACCATATGCATGTAATGAATGGCTTATTAATATGTTAAGCCAACAAGGTGATGTGAGGACTCCAGTACAATAGGTGTGTATTCATTGGCATGAATTTTGATGTGACCATTAAACTTATGAGAAGAATATCAAATAATTAACCAAAGTTTTCCATGTGCCCAAGAAATTCGATAATGAACCATCAAACCATTGAAACAATAATAGTCATATTAACCCAAAGAAAATGGATCCAACAACCATTTAAAAGGATTTACATTTTGATTACATAAGAATGGTTTGTAGAAAGATATTTCTAAGGAAAAAAATTATTAAGCAAAGCCAAGTTTATGTTTAATTCATTCTTTCAGTCATGAATTAAAAATAAAACAATCGAAAATGCAAACAATAAAAATTAATAAGGTAGGCTTCAATCCAACAATCATTTCCAAACTCAGAAGGATGCCTACAAATTCAAGGTGATGGAAAATAAATAAAAGTGTAATCTCTTCCGATTGTACCAAATATCAAGAAATCATATTTGGCTGCCAACAATGGCTATGTACTGGGTGAAGTAGTTATCTCTGCATCACCAGAAAATTCATGTTAGGATGAATCATAAATAATGAAAATCTAAGAAACAACTGACAACAAGTCAATCATTTTAATGAAAACTCATAAAATAACATAGTCTAGCATTATATGTGTTTCTATCAAAAAATTCAATCTGGTATCAGGTTTTGATTACGAGAGAAATGATATTTAGGAAACTGACTCTGATACCGTTGACAGGGCCACTGCTACCAACAATTGCCCATATTCTCGCCAGGGATGTCATTTAGCCCACTTTAACACCTCTCTCCTATCCAAGAGTCATCCATCCATAATAAATAACATATTTACTTTTGGTCAATTCCAAAAGACATACCTGATTTTTTTTTTAAACCCGACATTGCTTCGCTGCTAGCAGGCCTATTCAGTGCCTTGACAAAGTTTCCTTTTCATCATGCATGCATTTACCCACTGCTAGCAGACCTGTTCAGTGTCTCGACTAGTTTACAAACACTTCCCATACCTTGCAGTTCTTTCAACTATCTAGGATTTGTTAAAAAGTTTGCAAAAACTTTATGATATTCAAGAGAACGGGCTGATGTTGAAAATCTAAGATTTGAAAACAAAACTTTTTCTTTTACAACTTATTTTCTCATTTGACTACCTTCATCATGATCTAAACACTTATTATTCTATTAAGAAACCATCTCGAGGACATGAAGGTATACCTGAGTTGTTTTCCTTAAAACATGGAAGATGTTAAGGGTTTTATTAATGATAATCGTGTCTTCTCGTAATTTTAAATAGAAACTAGAAACATTGTTTTGAACAAAAATTTTCTTCTGTTGATAGGATTTTTAGCATTTAAAACACTGGTGTTTTGAGGAGTTGTCAGTTTTTGCTAGTGAATGAAAATTTTGGTTTCCCTTTCACAAATGAAATGGTGACTTAGACATAATTATTCGAAAATAAATCAAAATCAAGCAAAATGAAAAGAACCAAAAATAAGAAACAGAAAAGAAAAAATCATAAATATTTACTAAAGGATAGAATAGAAATCATCAGGTGAAATCCTTCTTTAGAACCTAAAAGAAAAAAAAAATCCTCATTAATATGATTGTAGTCCTACTCATGGCACCTTGGGTCAGGGTTGAATTGATAGTTTAAATTTACTAACTCCTTACTTTCCATTTAAAATTTTCCCGTGTTTTTGAAAATAAATAGTCATCGAAAAACAGAGAGAAAAAGATATGAAGTGGACTTCCCTAATAATAGTTGGATTATGGTTCTCTTGGTGTGCCCATTGTGTCCTTTAACTACATTATTACAAAGAGAAACAATGAGAAATAAAACTAATGGAAACTTATTCCGAAACCTACTTTAACTACTAAACAAATCAAAATACTAAGTGAAGTCATGCTTCCAATGTAGCCATTGGAGTAAATATTATCCTGCAATGGAAACAAAATCAAATGTTACTAACAAGAATGGTAGTATATCAAAAAATGACAAAAATATATCATACTTACCTTTATCATCATCAAAAAACAAAGCAATCATGACCTTACCATTCCCTTGAAACTTCTTGATGTATGAATCCTCCAACCATTCTGCAATCTTGTCGTGATATGGGTCATAATGGTATGGACAAGTGTAAGTAAGTTTGCAAAACTTGTCAAGATTATGGGGACCTGACCTAAGCATCAGCCAAAGCCGAAGTGCCCCATCCTCCTGACAATTCTCCAATTGTTCATTAATTTCTTCACATGGAGGATCTAAAAAAATCATGCCATGCTTACTTCCTAGATATTTAGGTATAAAAAAGGCAAGCACAACTTTGTCTTTATTATGAAGATTTTTATGTACGAATATTCGAGCCATTCTAAGATCCTGTCATAAAAAATAGGATGCAAACTATGACTTTCATGAAATGGGTATATCGATGGGGAACACATCATAAGAAGATTCGTCACATCAGTTAGATCATTGGTTTGAACTCTTCCTTTGATAAGATTGATTGTTTCAAAATGTGAAGCATACACATTAAAATGCAAACTAATCAAAGAACGAATATGCAATGTAGAATATTTGATCTCCATAGGAATGAGTGCATGGTATTTTTCAAAAATAAACTTTGTAAAATCATCTTGCAACATGTCCTTTTTCCATGCGAGTGATGAAAGTCAAAGAACATCAAATCTGACTTCATAAATGTTATGTTTGGAATTAGTTTCACCAAATTTTGGCATAACGAAAATATTTGATTATGGTGGAAAAGAGTAAGATATTGTGGGTGAATCTAAGAAGAGATAGGGATATAAAGAGTAAAAGGAATCAGAAATAAGCACAAGAAAATAATCTCTCGAGCTGTGATATTTAACAATTATATTCTCAAGAGATTTCTCTTCACTTTCCTTAAAACTTTCACTCTGTTTTGGTGATAAATTCTCCAACATAATATGATCATATAGATTTGCCTCATGTATGATAGATAATTCAAAACTTTCATGAAAAACATCTAATCTTTTATGTCGATAAGGTACGATTTGAGGATGAAGGTTTAAGGTTTCTTCTTCCAATTCCATATCTACATCTCTAATCAATTTCATAGGATTGTTAGAATTCTTAAGATGATTTTCGTCACCTAAGTGTTATTCAAAAACTGAATTTAAATATTGATTAGAGTGTGAGTTACAAGAATGAGGACCTTCTTCTTGACCCAACATCGAATCTTCTTCCACGATGGTCGGGGAATGAAAATACAATGATTCAGATGAAAAACCAATTTGACTATCAGTAATAACTTTTTCAGTAGATAGAATCTCCCTTGCTTGTTAAATTTTTTTGGATGGATTCCTCTCATCCCGTGAACAAAATTCTTCTCACAATTGAGTCATAGGATTTGTAACTGCTTCATCATTCACGATTGAATATGACTAGATGAAAGGAACACAAGTATCATAGAGGAGATTTAATACAAATCACATGTCATCAAGATTAAATTTACAAAGAACATGATGGATTCTTGTTGAAAATCCTTCTGAAGATGAATTGTCATTGATTAGAAAAGTCTGAAATTCTTCACATAATTGATTGTAATCATAGATTTCAAAGGCATCTAAAAATTTCTCTACCAATTGAAACCGATAAAATATGTGATATGCTGGAAAATACTAAAACCAATTATTAATCCGACCCCTAAATGTAAAAGAAAACAATCTGCATAAAACCTTCAAATCTGAAATATAATGCTTGATGCGTTTACACAAAAACTTATTAATATGGTCTTTAGCAGATACATCCGCCCCACCATCAAAGGTTATTTTGTACAAGTGAGAGGCTGTCTCATTGGAAATATTAGGTAATGAGAAGTGGAAAGCATGTTCCAACACAATGATTTGGGGAGCCATGGGGAATTAAATACATTCAAAACAAAGACTCCCGCAAGGCCATCTTGTCAGTCTGGCCCTCCTTCTAGCACCATTTGTTGACGGGCGTAAGTGACACACTGTCAACTTGACGAATAGATCTGGACCAGGGTTGTCTAATTAACCCAAGCCATTTGGTGTGATCTATTCTAACAGATTTAATGGCTCTGTTACCCAACTAGGGTCCTAAAACAAAGAAATAAACTACTCTAAAGATAAAAGTATAATACTATATACGTGGATCTAATTATTTACAAGTGTTTCAAAAACATAAATATGCCATTATGAACAGAGTATTTACAAATTGCAAGTTTTTGATGAATGCCTCGTGAAATCAATGTTTGGTAATTTTTTTCAAAAGTAGATAAAGAAAGAACATATTTTTATATTTTCTATTTTATAATCTAATATCTAAGAACTTAACAAAAAAAATACTAATAAAACATGATTTAAAACAAGGATAGATTAATGGTCACAACCAATTTAAATTGTCTTGTCTCACTAATAAAATAGACTAATAACATAAATTAAATGCGAATAAAACTAACCTTAAATTAATTTCATAGAGTGTCTATATCCTTGTGCAAACCAAACTTCTAGCTGTCTTGCCTGTGGGAGAAATATGTGGCAGGCTTGTAATAACATCTCTAGAATACATGCAAGGTGTTTATTGATAGCTAGGATATAATAACATAGTAACAAAAATGTAGATCCAGTGATCTTATGATTATGAATGATTATAGTAAAATAAACTTTAATATGAAACATTCATTGGATACATCAACTAAACATTAAGGATAAATCATGATATTAAAGTTGAAATGATGATCACATACGTAATATATGAAACAACAAATTATAGAAAAAATTTAAAGCACTGAATAAAATGAAACATCACATGCTAATGAGACTAAATCTGCATAACATATCAATCTTCCATAATAAAAACTAAAACACAAGTGGAACAGTGTCACCCAAGTCTAAACCACAATGTGAATCACTTGTCCATTCAATTCTGAGAATTACATGTCCATAATCTCTTCCAAGAAAAGATGCCCTTCACTTACAAAATGAACAATAGTAAAGTAACCTCAGATCACATACTCATACCTCACAAAATAGAGTTGGATCTCACAAAATAAAGTAACCTCACAAAAATAGTGGTTTGGGAACCACTTATAACAAAGTTGGATTTATTCAAAGATAAATCAATTTTTATTTTTTTTACAAAACAAAAAGAAGGAGAAACTACTAATCATTTAGATGCATAATTGAAAATATTAACTCCCAATAATCAGTAGCAAGATCTCCCAATTCCTGAGAAAAGAAACAACAATTCGATAATTTTATAACAAACAATTACTAATAACTACTTTTTATTTAAAGAGACTTGATTTTAGATAATAATTCAAACCGATTTTTAGAAAAAGATAAGCTACAAGATTTTGTAGCCAACTACAGGTTTCTGTAGCCAGTCTAAAATAGTAAAAGTCAAAAATAAAAATATGTTTATTTCATTTTTTTCAAACAGAATCAAATCCAAAAATAAGCAATTATTAACTATTTCAGAAATTTGACAAATCTGAATTTATTAGGTGGAATTTGTTTAGTTTTCTAATGATCATATTATTAGGTTGTTTAGTTCTATTATTTATAAAGATCGAACATGAGTTACCTTGTTTCTCATTTTTTTTGAAATTTCTTGACGGTAGGTTTGTTACTATGACCCTAATTGTGCTCAGAAACAAGACTAGGAGAGAAACTTCATTTCCTCACATCTATTACCTGTTCCAATGTTATTATGGGTAAAAACAATGCATTGTGGTTCCTTAACCATGGGGGTTTGCAAAGGAACAAAGTTTAGTTCAGTGAATAGATAGTAATCATGTGGATCAACAAACATGTCTTTGGTAGCAGGGTTTAGATTTTGTCTATGATAGATTTCAGTCATTTTCTACATATCTTCAAACCCATAGAGAGGAAAGGGGAAAAAATAAAAAATCTGTTGAAACTAATTTTCTGAGAAAATGCTATCCAAAAAATGAAACATACCTCTGAAATGGATTCGTTTATGAAGAGTCGAACCACTTGAAGGTAAATGACCCCATTTCTGAAATGGGTTTTAAGTTGGTTGGCGCAATTCGTAACCGTTTGCTTAGAAATTCTCCCGCAAAAATGTGTCTTTGGCATGCGATTATGGGTTTTCTTAAAAAACAAAATCATAGTCATTTTGTTCAATCTAAACCAAAGGGGCCATGATCACTATGAAAAGGATGAAATATAGATTGCTTGGAATAGTTTCAGGTTCAAATCGTGGGAGAAATAGGAACATGTCCAAGTGGAGAGTGAAGACACAAAAAATAACATAGCCTGTGTGTTATCATCACTCAGATAGTTTGAGTGAAAACCAGGGGTTTGATTGTAATCATTACCATCCCTTGTGATGAGAGACAAACATACAGAGAACCAAAACACTATGCATGTAATGAATGTCTCATTAATATATTAATACAACAAGGTGAGGTGAGGATGTGAGTACAAAAGGTGTGTATTCATTGGCATGAATGTTGATGCAACCATTAAAATCATGAGAAGAATATCAAATAATTAACCAAAGTTTTCCATGTGCCCAAGCAATTCGATAATGAACCATCAAACCATTGAAACAATAATAATCGTATTAGCATAAAAAAAATGGATCCATCAATCATTTAAAAGGATTTAAATTTTAATTACATAAGAATGGTTTGTAGAAGGATATTTCTAAGGCACAAAATTATTAAGTGAAGCCAATTTTATCTTTAATTCATGCTTTCAGTCATGAATTAAAAATAAAACAATTGAAAATGTGAAGATTAAAAATTAATAACGTAGGCTTCAATCCAACAATCATTTCCAAACTCAAAAGGATGCCTACAGATTCAAGGTGATGGTGGCTAAAGAAAAGTTTATTCTCTTTCGATTGTATCAAATATCAAGAAATCATATTTAGATGCCAACAATGGAAACATACTGGGTGAAGCAGTTATCTCTGCATCACTAGAAAATTCTTGTTAGGATGAATTAGAAAGAATCAAAATTTAAGAAATAGTTGACAGCAAGTCAAGCATTCTGATCAAAACTCAGAAAATAACATAGTCTAGTGTTAGATTTGTCTCTGTCAAAAAATGCAATCTGGTATCATGTTTTGATTACGAGCAAAACAATGTTTAGGCAACTGAATCCGATACTATTGATAGGGCCACTGCTACCAGTGGGAATACATAGCCTTGACAGGGATGTCATTTAACCCACTCTAATACCTCTCTCATGTCCAAGAGTTGTCCATCCATGATAAAGAACATCTTTACTTTTGATCCATTCAAAAAAACATACGTCAAATTTTTCTTAAACCCGACATTGCTTTGCTGCCAGCAGGCCTGTTCAGTACCCCATAAAAATTTCCTTGGCATCATACATGCATTTACCCACTTCTAGTAGACCTGTTCAATGTCTCGACGGGTTTACAGGCACTTCCCAAACCTTGCAGTTCTTTCAACTCTCTAGGATTTGTTTACAAATTTACAAAAACTTTATTATATCCAAGAGAATTGGGTGATGTTGAAAATATTAGATTTGAAAACAAAACTTGATCTTTTACAACTTATTTTCTCATTTGACAACCTTCATCATGATATGAACACTCAGATTTCTGTTAAGAAACCATCTCGAGGACACGAAGGTATACCTAAGTTGTTTTCCCTAAAACATGGACAACGTTAAGGGTTTTATTAATGATAATCGTGTCTTCTCGTAATTTTAAAGAGAAACAAGAAACACTTTTTTGAAAATAATTTTTCTTTTGTTGATATGAGATTTAGCATTTAAAACACTGGTGCTTTGAGGAGTTGCCAGTTGTTTCTAGTGAATGAAAATTATGATTTCCCTTTCACAAATGAAATTGTGACTCAGACATAATTATTCGAAAATAAATCAAAATCAAGAAAAATGAAAAGAACCAAAAATAAGAAACAGAAAATAAAAAATCATAAATATTTACAAAAGGATAGAGCAGAAATCATCAGGTGAAATCCTTCTTGAGATCCTAAAAGAAAATAGAAAAATCCTAATTAATATGATTGCAGTCTGACTCGTGGCACCTTGGGTCAGGGTTGAATTGATAGTTTAAATTTACTTATCTCCTTACTTTCCATTTAAAATTTTCCTGTGTTTTTGAAAGGAAATACTCATCAAAAAGAAGAGAGAAAGAGATATAAAGTGGACTTCCCTGGTAATAGTCAGATTATGGTTCTCTTGGTGTGCCCGGTTGTGTCCTTTAACTACATTATTACAAAGAGAAACAATGAGAAATAAAACTAAAGGAAACATATTCCTAAACCTACTTTAACTACTAAAGAAATCAAAATACTAAGTGAAGTCATGCTTATAATGTAGCCATTGGAGTAACTCCAATACTGCAATGGAAAAAAAATCAAATGTTACTAACAAGAATGGTAGTATAACGAAAAATGACAAAAATATATCATACTTACCTTTATCGTGATCAAAAAACAAAGCAAGCGTGACCTTACTATTCCATTGAAACTTCTTGATGTATGAATCCTCCAACCATTCTGCAATATTGTTGTGATATGGGTCATAATGGCATGGATGAGTGCATGTAAGTTTGGAAAACTTGTCAAGATTATGGGGACCTGACATAACCATCAGACAAAGCCGAAGTGGCCCATCCTCCTGACAATTCTCCAAGTGTTCACTAATTTCTTCACATGGAGGATCTAAGAAAAACATGTCATGCTTACTTCCTATATATTTAGGTAGAAATAAGGAAAGCACAACTTTATCTTTATTATGAAGATTTTTATGTACGAATATTCAAGCCATTCTAAGATCCTGTCATAAAAATTAGGATGCAAACTATGACTTTGATGAAATGCATATATCAATGGGGAATGCATCATAAGAGGATCCATGACTATTTGATCTCCATAGGAATGAGTGCATGGTATTTTTAAAAAATAAACCATGTAAAATCATCTTACAACATGTCATTTTTCCATGCGAGTGATGAAAGTGAAAGAGCATCAAATCCGACTTCATAAATGCTATGTTTGGAATTAGTTTCACCAAATTTTGGCATAACAAAAAGATTTGCTTGTGGTGGAAAAGAGTAAGATAATGTGGGAAAAGTATCAAGTCCACCATAATCTAAGAAGAGATCTGAATATAAAGAGCAAAAGAAATTAGAAATAAGCACATGAAAAGAATCTCTTGAGTTGTGATATTTATCAATGGTATTCTCAAGAGATTTCTCTTCACTTTCCCTAAAAAATTCACTCTATTTTGGTGATAAATTCTCCAACATAATATGATCATCTAGATTTGCCTCCTGTATGATAGATAATTCAACACTTTCGTAACAAACATCTAATCTTTCATGTCGATAAGGTATGATTTGAGGATCAAGGTTTAAGGTTTCTTCTTCCAATTACATATATACATCTCTAATCAATTTCATAGGAGTGTTAGAATTATTGAGATGATTTTTTTCACATAAGTGTTCCTCAATAACCGAATTTAAATATTGATTAGAGCATGAGTTACAAGAATGAGGACCTTCTTCTTTACCCAACATCAAATATTCTTCCACGATGGTCGAGGAATGAAAATACAATGATTTAGATAAAAAACCAATTTGACTATCACTAAGAACTTTCTCAATAGATAGAATCTCCCTTGCTTGTTCAAATTTTTGGATGGATTCCTCTCATCCTGCGAAAAAAAATCTTCTCGCAATTGAGTGATAGGATTTGTAACTACTTCATCATTCGTGATTGAATATGATTGGATGAAAGGGATGCAAAAATCATAGAGGAGATTTAATACAAATGACATGTCATCAAGATTAATTTTATAAAGAACATGATGGATTCTTGTCAAAAATCCTTCTGAAGATGAATTGTCATTGATTAGCAACGTTTGAAATTATTCACATAATTTATTGTAATCATAGATTTCAAAGGCACCTAAAAATTTCTCTACTAGTTGAAACCAATCAAAAATGTGATATGCTGGAAAAGACTCAACCCAATGTTTAATCTGACCCCTAAAAGTAAAATAAAACAGTTCGCATAAACCCTTCAAATCTGAAATATCATGCTTGGTGCATTTACACCAAAACGTATTATTATGGTCTTTAGCAGATAAATCCCCCTGTAACACCCATGCAGGGTGTTAAAAAATTAAACTTTCATTAAATACATACACAATAACAACTTTGTTTTAGCATAATTTCATTGATTTTCATTTACACAATTCTTCTACATTTTCTCAATGATAAATCTAGATAACATGATGAAATAAGTAATATGTTAACTCTATGATTTAGAACTTAAAACAAAAGTATATACAAAATATCAATAACCAAATACCATTGAAAAATACATCCTCCTTATCTTGTTGAATCTCATCGGTTGTAATGTAGTCATGGATGCTTCCCAACATTCTTTTCCCGCTTGCCCAGAGTGAAACAATGAAATCCTCCTAGCCAACTAGGAGCCTAGCTAGCTTCCTATCTCTAAGAAACCTTTCGGTTTCTTGGACCTCCGTGCCCGTGACTCCAAGAAAAACAAAGAACAAATGCTCAAAGAAAACCATCATAATAAATATATCTTCCAAATATTTCACAACCTCTCATCATGCTCAAACTTATCAATTCTCCCATTCCTCACCACTTCTCCTCCTTATTTATCAAGTTTCCATACACCCTTCCCCAAGTCTCCTCAACCACCCTCATTATTATCCATCAACCTCCCTTATCTAGATTTTTGGAAAAAAGATTAAAATAAAACTAAAATATAAATGACTTGCATTAAACAACAATAAATAAAATGAAAAGTCTTTCTTCTCATGCTAGCTAATAAATGTAATTGGACAATTTTACGAAAAGGTACATAACACCCCACCATGCTCATTTAATTCATCATACCCACCATCTATAAAAGTCAATAAGGTATTTAATGCTTCTAGATATTTTGTATGCAATATAATTTACATATTCAATAAACATTCAATTAAATAGTTAATAATTTACTTTAATAATTAATACATTAATTAATTGTACTAGTGTACATAGGTAGGGTATGTGTGCATAGCTAGAGGACACATATCTCATGTATATACTAATGATAAACAATCATTACCTCTAGTGCATAGTTCCTATATGATCACCAAGACATGTAGGACAACAAATCAAGTAATGCATCATTTAATAATCTTAACGAACAAAATTACACCAATTCATGAATAACTCATTATCACACTAAAAATATAATAGGAAATCAAAGAGGGTTTTAAACATGGTAGGAACCAAGTGAGTAGACAATAGTGGCATCTCTAATCCCCAATCGGTATTCTCAACTAACATCGAAGCATCCTTCCTTCCTAACCTACTTCCATCTTCCATCCTATCCTTTCCTCTGTTGGACTAGGCTGGAGTGTCAACTATATTGACCTGACTCTACATAGAACTCATAAGAGGAAGTGTCATACATCTCAACCAAGCTTCCCCAACAGGCAACTAGCAATCACCATCACACGTCTAGGGGAGAGTGACTTCACACAGTCCTCCCACCACTCTAGGTTTCAGAGGATAAACAGTGGGAAATACCTCCACCCCTCCTTATAGAACTAGGGTCAACACAACTAGCAATCACCATCACACGTCTAGGGGAGCGTTACTTCACACAACCATCCCAAGACTCTAGGTTTCAGAGGATAAATGGTGGGAAATACCTCCACCCCTCCTTATAGAACTAGGGTCAACACCCTACATCAAGCCCTATTGTGCAACTACTATTCTTAGAATCACATCATCAAACAAGCACTCTGGGCAAGCTGTGTGTCCTGTCAAAACCACACTCACCACAAATCATAGCAATATTTTGAATCATAGATTAAATAATAAGTACAACATATATCATATGCTATCTTCTTGATATCTATGATATCCAAGTCACCTCAACACTATAGTCATTTGGCTATCACATATCTCATTAACCTGCAAGTTAATTCACCAATAACTCATATCTATGCATATACATAATAATTTCATATAAGGATCCATATCTATATTGATGTTCAATTTAAGAAATGCATGTTTATTTTTATCATGCCTGACATTTGTTATGCATTCACATCATAACTTGAACTAGTATCCACGTACCTAAATTCCACATTTTAACTTGCATGTTTAAACAAACCAAAGAGCTATCATCATCATGAATATACAACAATGAAAGTAATATCATGCAACCCATAATTAGGTCAATATGTACATATCTCAAATATCTATCCCAATCTAATAGAGCCCAAACCAATGTTAAGGATTGAATTACTAAGATGAGTAAACAATCAATGTTCTAACACCCTAAAGGCCAAGATATGGGGCATTACATACACCCGGCCTTCAAGAAAGTTCGTCCCGAAGTTACGGTCAAAATTATAGGTAATCATAATGCATGGTGTTTACATATCCCTAGGGTTAACTCTTGAAGATTTTTTACTTGATTATTACTTTGATTGGAATATCATAAAGTTATCACTATGCTACTACTATGTTAGCAACAAGGGAAAGACCTATCTTATTCTTGGTAAGATTCATGATTTTACTAACCAAGTCTTGTATGATATTCACTATAGTTCTAACTTAATGATAAAATTTCCATTAACTATCATATACTATAAAAGCCAAATTTTATAAAGAATTATAAACTTAAGAATTTTGTGTTCCTTTCTTTATATTAAAAGATTAAGTTTAACATCTCAATAATTATTTAGTTTATCTAAAATGTTATCAATCTTAAACCAAATTATAATATAATAGGTTGTTATTATTTTCTTATACCATGTTTAGGGTTGTGATCATTCCCAAATAAGAAGAAAAAAAAATTCATGGTACAACTACTAAGTGTCTTCCGTGATAGAGAATCTTGTGTCATAATATTCCTGATCTTGTGTTATACTAGTCTCATTTGACCTTCACTTGATTAAAACATGTTGAGTC
>JZKD02S0100916.1:272666-317197 GCA_000966675.3 Picea glauca
CATAAAGGGAACCATATTGACACTTGAGTTGGTGAACATTTTGATATCAAGAATAAATATACTATGGGTTCATTCCAAAATGTTTATTCACTTATCCTTAAAGTCTTCTCTTCTCACCATTGTATTTCACATGTCACAAAATTATATCCTCTATACCTACAAAATACTTACCAACTCTCGGCTCTAGTTCTTTTATTATCCATCCCTAGAACTTTCAAATTCTCCCCTTACTATGAAGAAGTTTAACAATGGGAAGAAAATGTTCGTCATTCCTCAACTAGAATTATTTATTTATTTATTTTCAACATAATTTCTTCCTAGGAAAAAAAAAAATCTAGATCAAAAAATGCATTTGAAGGAGTGTGCTCCCATTTATACAACCCACCCCTCTTACAAGGGACTTGTGAAAAATAATCCATAACAGTCCATTTAAATTTCTACTATGAAATAAATTTATGGGCAAAAGTGTTGCCCTAATCCCAAGGGATACCCCCTTTTCTCAAAGCATTCTTTCATTCTTTTTTTATTATTATTCAATCAACACTACCTAAGGTATTTATCACTCATCTTACTAATGTTAGCAACAGTTTAAGAGATATAAATGAACTCAACTACTCTGGTATGATCAAGTAAATTCAACAATTAAACATGCGTTGACTTAACATCATATTGGGCAGTAGAACCTTGTCAATATGCCCATCACACACTGTGATATAAATAAACATATTGTCACCATAGTTCATTTATCATTCTAAATGAAAGTTCTAGGTTCACAAAATAGGCCCACTTACAGTATGCCATATCACCACACTAACCTAGATAATTGATTAAAGTCAATCCATAACTACTATTATGGTAGAATTGGCACTACACTCTTTCTAGGGTCAAGACTTTCCCACTCACACTTAGTATAGAAGTAACCCAAGTGCATAACCTATTCCCCTAAGCTAGAAAAACTTTTAATGGCACACCATACAAAATTCTCCATTAACTAAGTAATATTTTACTAGCCAATGATAAATTTCTACATGACCTTCTCTCTATGGAGAATAAGTATCACCACAAAATCTATAGATATTCTCATACACACATCATATAATACACAATAATTAAGAGCATATCGCATCATTAGTTGTTTCTCATAATCATAAATATTATGGTGACTTAAAAGTTCATTGATTTCCTCATGAAACCATGAATGTCTTTCTCGTAACAATGATATGTCCTTCACTCTTAGCATTACTAAGGTTAGATTCTCCCTTATGATAAATACACACCATTCTTAAGGCCTTATACTTACTTACAAAGTGGGGAAAGAACCCTAAATCATACATCACACAATGTTTTCCACGTCAACAAATTATTTTCTAGGTTACAAGATTTGTTTCAATACGATCACCCTTAACCTTAAAAGATACCAAGTTGGACTTTAATTATAATGTTCACTTTGAGTTCTCTATTTCACACTCTACGAATTAGATTCCATACTCTAGCTTCAAAGGGTTACATGATGCTACACTTAGAGGTTGTCTTTCTCACAATGTCATGTACTTTCACAATGCTTTGAATGCATTAAAATTTCTCATAAAATCCTCTTAAAGTGACTTGGGTTGAATACCATTTTATTATTCGTAGTATTATTATTGATATTTTCACTAATATTTATTTATTTATTTGCTTTAATCAAAACAATACTTTCATTCATTAAACTCTCTCTCTCTGTTTTTTTTTAAATATATTTTACCTATATTATTCTCCACTTTTTCTTTTATAACTCTCATTGTTTAACATATATTTTTTTAAAATTATATACATTAATTTCCTATTATTCTCCACTTTCTTATTGTATAACTCTTATTGTATTTACGCTCTTATTTCCTCATAGGAATTTCTTAGTTGGTAAGTGGTTTATTATCTTACGAAAATAATTCCACCTTCACTTAAAATCTTGGCATATGGAACATATATTTTCCATGTTTTTGGTTCGTGTGATTTAATTACTGAAATTATTGCTATAGATTGTTGCACTTCTTTCTTGCAAAAATTATAGCTCCACCTATGAAACTACTTGCTTGCTAAGAGATATACCAAAAAGAGAGAACGAAGAACGAAATATGTCACCGACATTATATCTATAACATGGATCCATGTCGATTATCAGAGGTGCGAAAGGTTGATTATGTAGAAAAAACAGTTGTAGGAATAACAATTCCCCAATTGATCAAAGTTAATGGAAGGTACATAGATGCTAGAAGATGTATACAGTCATGAAGGGTTAGCGTGCACATTAAGTAATCCACATTCCAATGTGCATAAGGAGTACGCTTATTGAATTTGAATATTTTATGAAGCATTTAATGGGCATTTCTTCTCTCGCAGAGGTACCAGTCTTATCGTTCAAACTAACAATATCCAATGGTGTGAGTCATAAGTGTGTCCATAATTCTTTCTAGTCCACCTACAAGGTGGTTTTCGCTGGGTTCCTATAACATTAACTCTAACAATTAGGTAGACTATCTATCAATAATTTGACTGCATTTAAGACTCACTAATAAATGTTTTTTTAATTGTGGTTCATAGACCAACTGCATTTAACACTCATGAATGACTTTTGTGGTTCATACACCGACTACATTTAACACTTATTTGTTTTACTATAAGACTAGGGATGTCGCTGATGTGGGTGTTAATGCCACACTGCTAGTTTTTAATAATGAGATTGGATTTCTAAAACGGATTGGAAAGCCAGATCTAGGACAATGACCTTAATATATTTAATTCAAGACTTGTTTTGGCCTCTCCACAAACTGCAACAGATGTCGACTATGATTCTATCTTGGGTGTTATTGGTCATGAGTATTTCCACAAATGGACTGGTAATAGGGTAACATGTCATGATTGGTTTCAATTAAGTTTAAAGGAAGGACTTACAGTTTTAAGGGATTAGAAATTCTCGTCTGACATGGGAAGTCATGTTGTTAAACTAATTGTAGATGTGGTGAAGCTTCGTAATTACCAATTTACTCAGGACGCTGGTCCCATGTCTCACCCCGTGCATCCACATTCGTATATTTCCCTTACCCTTCCCTAACTCAATTTATGAACAGTTGATATTTATGCAATCATGAGATTGAGCCACATTAAACACCCCACATATTTGGAGAAATTTTTGTTGGATTATTTAGCGGTTACATGGCACCAGAGTATGCAATGTGAGGAAACTATCTGTAAAGGTTGATGTCTATAGTTTTGGAGTGCTAGTCCTTGAGATTGTGAGTGGAAGGAAAAATAGTGATATAAATTTTCCCAATAAAATGCAAAGCCTATTAGAATGGGTGAGACTTCAATTCACTCATGCTTTTTTTTTGTATGAGAAATAGTGGTTGCAGATAATGGAGATGTTAAGTGAGTATTCATTTTCCTTGGATGTGATGTAGTCATGGAGATTATACAAGCGAGGGAGTCTTCCAAATACGATAGATTCGACATTGGCAGAAACATGTAGGCAGGAGAAAGATTTAATATGCATTCACGTTGCCCTTCTATGCACGCAAGGTGATGCAGGCCTCCATCCAATTATGTCTAATGTTATATTGATGATCTCCAACACTTCTGTGACATTAGAAAATCCAACAAAGCCAACATTTGTGAAAGGTAGTGAGAGAAGCTATGGAGGATCCACAGTCAGAAGTGGGGCTCAACAGTCAGGGTCCTCTGTTTCCATATCATCTGTGTCGTCTGCGTCTACACAGAGTCATTTGGTTCCTTCCATAAATTATGTCACCATCAGTGAATTGGACGGTAGGTAGGTAGGAATTCTTCATGGTTCATTGTAAATAAAGTGGGTTTCAGAAGATAACAGTTGATGTGAAAGTGGTACTTCCACATCCATTGTTTGTGCACATATTTCCATTACTAAAATGAAATTCATAGTAGGCCGACCTTCAAGAGTTTCCCCAAGGCATTCATTGATTACAAGGAATGGATGCAATGTACTATGTGATGTATGAATGAAATAAATGGAAGGTAAATGGATGCAATACAACCGTAAAAACATAAAAACATAGACACCAGTTCTATCTAAAGTGACCAATAATTAGAGATGGTGATCTGTCATGAGTGTAATTGAATATTGTAATACTGAAGTGCTTGTTAATTCTATTGTGTGCTATTGGATCCTTCACTCATTACGAGAGGCTTTGTGAGGCCTCTCTAGGATGGGTGCCATTAGGATCAATACTTCATTCTTTTAGCCTATCTTGGTTGTTGGAGGCATCAAGTGCTAGGGAGATCCCACTAACTTATTGGGTGGTTGTAGCTCAGTGTGAATTGTGATAATAGTGTTACTCTTGCATGGATAGTAGACACATCATCTCTACAATACCTTAAATCCAAACCTATTCGCTATGGAGTATCGTCACTTGGGTTAAGCTAAGCAGCCATACTTTTATCATAAGTTCCTTTCCATTGGCCTCAGATGTTTCTTTTCTCTTTGTAGCTTCTCCCAGGATTACACATCTTGATTCTAGGTCCCTTCAGCCCCAAGCACTCATCTTGAACTATGAAAATTTAAAAAGTGGTTTCTCACTTAGACCGAATGTAAAAAAAACAATTGGTCATCTTGATAAAGATTGTGAGGTCAATGTTCTAAACTGTAAAGTTGTAAACATGGTATCATGAAACCAATCAAGTTATCTGAGGCCCATAACTTTCTATCTCAAATAAGGCATAAAATTTTTGGAGCACTTGATATTGTGAAATCTCGAGAAAGTGTTGCTTAAATCCCTAGTCAGAGATAAATCATAAGACATCCAAAAATTTATAACTTTTGAGTGAGAACAGGAGATAGGTGGCCATAAGATGAATGAGAAAAAACAATTTTCAGAGTACATTCACACGGTGTGTTGTATAGTTTTGTATTCTAAAAACAACGAGATAAATTCTGAATAATCAGTAATACAGGAGCACCTTGTTTAGTACAATCAAAAGCCGGTCGTTGGTATAACTTGAGTGATGACATGGAAGGATATATGTGCTGGAGAGATGTATGCAATGAAGCCAACCACTGCATATGGTATATGTGTCAGTCTCACAATGTGTTAGTCAACAAAATTAAATGAGCATGCATTCCTTCAACAAGGTAAATTGGTCGTTTCAAGTGGGGAAAAATCATGGGAATGCATGTCTCTGTTGAAATGATTTTAAATGTGGGAATAGAACTCTAGTACACAATATTGACATAAAAAAAACATCATATTTTGAGTATGATTCAATGTTACTAAGAATATTGTGAGAAATTCTATTTTGCATTATTTTATACAGATAACAATGGTCATCACAAGGAGGTAGAAGGCAACCAAGAGTATCTTGGCTTGATTAAGATTTTTTTTGTCTTTCTCTTAATCTATGAACATAATTGCTACATGGTACTAAATGTTGAAATTTTATTTGGTTAATTGCATGGAATGAATGCTAAATATTTCAAAACTGAATCTAACTATCTATTTAGAGTAGTCCATAAAGATGATGGCCCCTTTGGTCCTAGCATTTGAGACTACACTCTAATACCATTTGTAACACCCATGCAGGATGTTAAACAATTAACCTTTCATTAAATACATACATAATAAAAACTTTGCTTTACCATAATTTCATTGATTTTCATTTACACAGTTCTTCTACATTTGCTCAATGATAAATCTAGATAACATGATGAAATAAATAATATGTTAACTCTATGATTTAGAACTTAAAACACAAGTATATACAAAATATCAATAACCAAATACCACCAAAAAATACCTCCTCCTTATCTTGTCGAAGCTCATCGGTTGTAATGTAGTCATGGGTTCTTCCAAGCATTCTTTTCCCACTTGCCCAGAGTGAAACAATGGAATCCTCCTAGCCAACTAGGAGCCTAGCCGTCTTCCTAGATAAAAGAAACCTTTAAGTTTATTGGACCTCCATGCCCGTGACTCCAAGAACAACAAAGAAAAAATGCTCAAAGAAAACCATCATAAGAAATATATCTTCCAAAGATTTCACAACCTCTCATCATGCTCAAGCCTCTCAATCCTACCATTCCTCACCACTTCTCCTCCCTATTTATCAAGTTTCCATACACCCTTTCCCAAGTCTCCTCAACCACCCTCGTTATTATCCATCAACCTCCCTTATCTAGATTTTTGGGAAAAAGATTAAAATAAAACTAAAATATAAATGACTTGCATTAAACAACAATAAATAAAATGAAAAGTCTTTCTTCTCATGCTAGCTAATAAATGTAATTTGAMAATTTTACCAAAAGGTACATAACASCCCACCATGCTCATTTAATTCATCATACCCACCATCTATCAAAGTCAATAAGGTATTTAATGCTTCTAGATATTTTGTATGCAATATAATTTACATATTCAATAAACATTCAATTAAATAATTAATAATTTACTTTAATAATTAATACATTAATTAATTGTACTAGTGTACATAGGTAGGATATGTGTGCATAGATAGCAGACACATATCTCATGTATGTACTAACAATAAACAATCATTTCCTCTAGTGCATAGTTCCTATATGATCACCAAGACATGTAGGACAATAGATCAATTAATGCATCATTTAATAATCTTAACGAACAAAATTACACCAATTCATGAATAACTCATTATCACACTTAAAATATCAATACGAAATCAAAGAGGGTTTTAAACATGGTAGGAACCAAGTGAGTAAACAATAGTGGCACCTCTAATCCCCAATCAGTATTCTCAACTAACATCAAAGCATACTTCCTTCCTAACCTACTTCCATATTCCATCCTATCCTTTCCTCTGTTGGACTAGGCTGGAGCATCAACTATATTGACTTGACTCCAGATAGAACTTGTAAGAGAAAGTGTCATACATCTTGACCAAGCTTCCCCAATAGGAAACTAGTAGTCGCCATCAAATGTCTAGGGGAGAGTGACTTCACACAACCCTCCCATGACTCTAGGTTTCAGAGGATAAACGGTGGGAAATACCTCCACCCCTCCTTATAGAACTAGGGTCAACACAACTAGCAGTCACCATCACATGTCTAGGGGAGCATGAATTCACACAACCCTCCCATGAATCTATGCTTTGGATGATAAATGGTGGGAAATACCTCCACCCCTCCTTATAGAACTGGGGTCAACACCCTACATCAGGCCCTATTGTGAAACTACTATTCTTAGAGTCACGTCATCAAACAACCACTCTGGGCAAGTTGTGTGTCCTGTCAAAACCACACTCACCACAAATCATAGAAATATTTTGAATCATAAATTAGATAATAAGTACAACATATAACATATACTATCTTCTTGATATCTACGATATCCAAGTCACCTCAACACTACATTCATTTGGCTACCGCATAGGTCATTAACCTGCAAGTTAATTCACCAATAACTCATATCTATGCACATACATAATAATTTCATATAAGGATCCATATCTGTATTGACGTTCAATTTAAGAAATGCATGTTTATTTTTATCATGCCTGACATATGTTATGCATTCACATCATAACTTGAACTAGTATCCACGTACCTAAATTCCACATTTTAACTTGCATGTTTAAACAAACCAAAGAGCTATCATCATCATGAATATAAAACAATGAAAGTAATATCATGCAACCCATAATTAGGTCAAGATGTACATATCTCAAATATATATCCCAATCTAACAGAGCCCAAACCAATATTAAGGATTGAATTACTAAGATGAGTAAACAATCAATGTTCTAACACCCTAAAGGCCAAGATATGGGGCGCTACACCCTACCACCATCAAAGGTGAGTTTGGACAAGCGAGAGACTGTCTCATTGGGAATATCAGTTAATGAGAAGTGGAAATCATGCTCCAACATAGTGATTTGAGGAGCCATGGGGAATTAAATATATTCAAAACAATCACTCCTGCAAGTCCATCTTGTCAGTCTGGCCCTCCCTCTAGAGCCATTTGTTGACAAGCATAAGTGACACACCATCAACTAGAAGAATAGATCTGGATCGGAGTTGTCTAATTAACCCAAGCCATTTGGTGTGATCTATTATGCCAGGTTTAGTGGCTCTATTAGCCAACTAGGGTCCTAAAACAAAGAAATAAACTACTCTAAATCTAAAACTATAATAATATATATGTGGATCTAATTATTTACAAGTGTTTCAAAAACATAAATATGTGATTATGAACAAAGTATTTACAAGTTTCAAGTTTCTGATGAATGCCTTGCGAAATCAATGTTTGGTAATTGTTTTCGAAAGTAGATAAAGAAAGAACATATTTTTATATTTTTTGTTTTATAATCTAATATCTAAGAACTTAACAAAAAAAATACTAATAAAACATGATTTGAAACAAGGATAGAGTAATGGTCACAACCAATTTAAATTGTCTTGTCTCACTAATAAAATAGACTAATAACATAAATTAAATGAAAATAAAAATAACCTTAAATTAATCTCATAAAGTGTCTATATCCCTTTGCAATCCAAACTTCCAGCTATCTTGCCTGTGGGAGAAATCCGTGACAGGCTTGTAATAACATCTCCAGAATAAACTCAAGGTGTTTATTGACAACTAGGATATAACAACATAGTAACAAAAATTTAGATCTGGTGATCTTATGATTATGAATGATTATAGTAAAAGAAACTTTAATATGAAACATTCATTGGATACATCAACTAAATATCAAGGATAAATCATGATATTAAAGTTGAAATGATGATCACATACATAATATATGAAACAACAAATTATAGACCAAATTTAAAGCATTGAATAAAATGAAACATCGCATGCTAATGAGACTAAAGTTGCATAACATATCAATCTTCCATAATAGAAAGAAAAACATAAATGGAACAATGCCACCCAGGTCTAAAGCCGCAATGTGAATCACTTGTCCATTCAATTTATAGAATTACATGTCCATAATCTGTTCCAAGAAAAGATGCCCTTCACTTACAAAATGAACAATATTTAAAGTAACCTGAGATCACATACTCATATCTCACAAAATAGAGTTGGATATCACAAAATCAAGTAACCTCACAAAAATAGTGGGCTGGGAACCACTTATAACAGAGTTGGATTTATTCAAAGATAAATCAAAGTTTTTTTTTTTACAAAACAAAAAGAAGGAGAAACTACTAGTCATTTAGATGAATAATCGAAAATATTAACTCCCAATAATCAGCAACAAAATCTCCCAATTCCTGAGAAAATAAACAATAATTTGATAATTTTAGAACAAACAATTACTAATAACTAATTTTTAATTAAAGAGACTTTATTTTAGATAATAATTGAATTTTTTTTTTAGAAAAAGATAATATACATGATTCTATAGCCAACTACAGGTTTCTGTAGCCACTCTAAAATAGTAAAAATAAAAAATAAAAAACTGTTTACTTCATTTTTTTCAAACAGAAAGAAATCCAAAAATAAACAACTATTAACAATTTCAGCAATTTGACAAATCCGAATTTATGAAAGTGGAATTTGTTTAGTTTTCTAATGATCATATTATTAGGTTGCTTAGTTCTATTGTTTATAAAGCTCGAATTTGAGTTACCTTGTTTCTCATTTTTTTTAAAATTTCTTGATAGTAGGTTTGTTACTATGACCCTGATTATGCTTAGAAACAAGAGTAGGAGAGAATCTTCCTTTCTGCACATCCATTACCCGTTCCAATGTTATTCTGGGTGAAAAAATGCATCGTGGTTCCTTAACCATGGGGGTTTGCAAAGGAACAAAGTTTGGTTCAGTGAATATATAGTAATCATGTGGATCAACACACACGTCTTTGATAGTAGGGTTTAGCTTTTTTCTATGATAGAATTTAGTTGTTTTCTTCATATCGTCAAACCCACAGAGAGGAAAGGGGAAAAATGAAAAACTCAGATGAAACACATTTTATGAGAAAATGATATTCAAAAAATGAAACATAACTCTGAAATGGATTTGTTTCTGAAGAATTGGCCTGAGAATAAGGTAAATGACCCCATATCCGAAATGGGTTTTAAATGGTTTGGCCTAATTCATAATCGTTTTCTAAAAAATGCTCGTGCAAAAACATGTCTCTAGCATGCAATTACGAGTTTTCTTAAAAAGGAAACTCATAGTCATTTGGTTCAATCCGAATCAAAGGAGCCATGGTCACTATGAAAAGGATGCAATAGAGATTACTCATAATAGTTTCAGGTTCCAATCATGGGAGCAGTACGAACAAGTCCGAGTAGAGAGTGAAGACACAAAAAATAACATAGCATGTGTGTTATCATCACTCAGATAGTGGGAGTGAAAACCATGGGTTTGATTGTAATTGTATTGTACCTCAAATTCACCATAAAAATAAATAAAAATTCTATGACATAATTCAATTTTGTTTAAGCTTTAGAATTGAAGAGAAGGTAAGATACATTTCTGTCCATAACGACATTATTACACCAATCTAGTTTACTTCGAACAGAAAAGCTTATGTGGATAAATTCTTTCCATAATTCTATCACTTCCCTTAACTTTCAAACTACTCCAACATACCTATATGTATATAGGCAATATCTAAACTTAGTATGAAGGAACCGTTGAGGTTCAGAGAAAGGATCTGGGTGCACAGAGTTTAACCTCTGGGTGGTCGCGTAGGAGAGAAGCTGAAAGGAACGATGGAGACACTTTGGGGAGAAGTGCCAAAATCCAGAGAGCCATAGGATCACACCAAGTTACGAGGGATTTAAGTTCTTAGAAACACCCTAGGATAGGAGCCATATGAACGGTGGAAACACTTTGTGGAAGAAGTTCTGAAGTTGCGAGATTCATTGGATCTTGCAGAGTAGTGAGGAGATTAAGGCCGAGTGTCTTCCAACACTCTAAGGCATTGAATTTCTCTATTTCAGAGTTCGGGGTTTGGAGCGGCAAGTGATTTTGGAGTCGCTGCATCGTGAACTCCTGGTTCATGAAATTGCGAAATGATCGACACCATTCATCAAGCAGGACACATGGCGAGTGGTCAAGGTTCAGGGAAAATCTAGAAAGGTTGTGGATCATCGATCCAGTGGGATCGTGGTCATCAGTTCAAGAGGAATCTGGACCATTGATCTCTCAAGGGGGATATTTCAGCATTTCAGGGTTCGTGAGTTCGAAGAACCTAGAACAAGAGGAATGCTTGCATCACGATTCCACGAATAATGAAAAGACGGTAGCGCTTTTATGTTAAGTGCGTGGTCATAGAGTGGTGGTCACATGGATGGAGGCTAAGGGCGATCCAGAACAGTTAATCCCTTCTTGGCGTTTCGGGGACCGGGAGTTGGAAGGACAAGGAGTCTGGGATTGTCAAAGTAATTAGTTCTTCACATTTAATTATGATTTTAATTGCAAGGTTGGAGCTTCATGACTGCTAGAATAGTAGGTATTTTGACTATCTGCTATGTGTGCGTATACAGGCGTATATTATCATTCTTACTGTAGGGAATTCACTTTAACTCTCCATTAACATATATACTTATTTCCACCTATAAGTATGTACATACATGTAGCTTTCTCTAAATATATATAAAGCGATGCACTGTCATAGGTATAGTTTCATCTTGATTCTGGTTTAATAATTGGAAAGCTCAGTTATGTGCTACGGTCCTGCATCTTTACTTACAGAAAATATAAACATGCAATTATATCTACCTAACTTGGGTCTCATTCTTACACACCAGTAGCTTACACATCAAGCATAGTTAACTCGAAGGATCCCATCTTGTTCTCTACGGTTTATGCCATTAAACAATAGTCTAATTACGAAATTTTGAATACTTAAAGGTGTATGACCTCATGGAAAGCCGAACTTTTAGAAAAAATCGCGCTAAAAATCTGCTTAATTAGTTTAATACTTTCATATACAATAATTTCTGTACTTGTCATGCCCTGTACATAGTGCCTTGTAATATGATTTGTTATTTCTGTTCTACCTCTATCCCAGATGAAGATCTTCCATCATTTCTACCAGTCCATTCATTAAAGTATTAGAGTTGTTCCTATAGAAAATTATTCCTACTATGTTCCTACAGTTTTGTGAAAAAACAGAGGTCAATCGGGTTTCGGCACTTACAAATGCCGAACACAAAAAACAAAATACCACGCTATTTGCCAAATCTTGAAATGCGGAAAGACTGTGGGCCCAGCGCTTCAGGGTTTCGAGGTTAGGGATTTCGCGATTTCAAATGCCAAATGCCAACACAGAACAACTCCCGAATTGTGAAAATGTGAATTGAATGTGGGACCAACACTTCAGGGTTTTGGGGGTCGAGGTTTCGGGGTGTGGAATTTCGGGATTTACGAACACCTGACACACAAACAAAATGAAATAAGAAATGTCGAATTGCAAAATGAGATTAGGGTGTGGGCCCAACAATTTCGTCTTTCGGTGTTTGGTAAAGCAAAGGAAATCCGCATATATGTAACAAGCAAGTCCCAAATGCCGAAATATTAATTTTGTATTTAATCTCTTTTTAAAATCACATGCTCCAACAAATAAACTCGGAATAAATAAATGACCGGGTTCGTAATTGGTAAAAACAAATAATTATTGTGTTTTCTCAAAAAATAAATTTATCAAGAAATAAAATGAGTTTACAAACTCAATAACAGAAAATCATAATCCTAGAGAAAACCTCCAAAACAGGGAATAACCAAATCAATTCAGGAAATGCTTTCAAGCTATCTCACCCTCTGTGTCTGGAATTACAATATGATTCAAGTATTTATGGGAACAAAACTTGCCCCTTCGACCTTAGGAAAAATTAAATCAGCGTGGTGATGGTATTTGGTGGCCTACAAAGGCTAAGGTGGCCACCGCTTGATAGTGAACCCTCACATCTTGAAGGGTCAAGACGACCACCGATCCATCGTCATAAAGCAGTGAAATGATTACAAACCAACAAGTTTTTCCTATTAGATAAATGTATTATGACATGACATATTTCTCCCATGGAAGTACTTCAATACATAATTAACATATATATATATCACCATTATAAATGATTATTTAACACAGAGAAGGAGTAGATCAACATATCTGAACCATTTTTGTGGGAAGGCAAAGGGAACAACCACGTTCCTCCCAACCGTAGAATAGGCAACCAAAATTTCTTGCCCGATTCACTCCCTAGCCTGACCATGAATCCATGAGGGAGAATTTGGAAGACTCCTCCTCAACAATGTCCACAATTCCAATAGTTATCCTCTTGCCTCACACTTACTCAGCAGTGCTCATAACGGCAAGGAAAATCCATAGTCACTTTTCTCTGCATACTTGGCAGCATCCTGCCTCCTCACATATGCTATTTATCAATTTTGCCCAGGTCTTTTTCCCTCCCTTGGGGATTTTCACAAATTTCTAAATCCCTAATTTTCAAGGGCTGCCAATGGCCAAATCACTGATTTTCCACTTGTAACAATCAACCTAGGGGTAGTTCCAACATGTTCCCCACTCATGGAGTTATGGTTAGGCTAAATTCAACATGGTTGTTCCATTTGTCCTCCTGTAATTAATAGAAAATATTATGTTTTCATACAAGTGTCATAGTCAAATAGTTAGTTGGGTCAAATTAGATCTCTGCCCAATAGTCATGTTAATTAATTACAATTATTAAATTTGAAATTCATGATTGCCATAAATGGAAAAAAATTTCCAAATTCGAATTTAATAAAAACGGAATAAATTTCCAATGAATTTAAATTTCAAAAACATTTTATTTTTTGGGATATCACATCCTTTCCCCCTTTAGTAAAACACTTTTCTCAGTGTTCATTCCCTTCTTGGAACAGGGTTGGATGAGATTTCCATAAATCTCCCTCCAACTCCCAAGTGGCCTCCTCAGGACTAAAGTGCTTCCATTGCACCTTTACCTGAGCGACGACTTTGTTCTGAAGTGTTATTTCTCTCTGGTCCAGAATGCGCAGGGGTTCCAATAAATCATATGAGTAGGGTCATGAATATACTTTTTCAACAAAGAAACATGAAATACATTATGAATTCTTAGATTAGCTGGAAGTGCAAGTTGATATGCTACGGGTCCAATTCGAGCTAGTATCTCGAAGGGACCACAAAACCTGGGTGCCAGCTTGGCATATTTCCCTAACTTTAGCGAGATTTTTCAGGCTTTGACCTTCAAGTAAACATGGTCTCCCACTTGAAATTCCAAGTGTCTCCTTTTCTGGTCTGCATAACTCTTCTGTCTGTCCCGTGATTCTTTCAAGTTTTGTTGTACCTTTCTTACCATGTTCTCCATTTCTTAGAGCATCTCTGGTCCAACCATGAGACTATCAACCGGGTTATCCAAACTAATTGGAGTTGTACACTTTCTTCCATACAATATTTCGAAAGGGCTCAACTTAGACGAAGTTTGGTACCCATTGTTATATGCAAATTCTACCAAGTGCAAGTAGTCTTCCCACTTGCTCAGTTTTGTTCTTATGTACATGCGAAGCATATCCTCTATAATCTGGTTTTTCCTTTCGGTCTATCCATCCGTTTGTGGATGATAGCTCGTACTGAAGTTCAAGTTAGTGTTTAGTCCTGCAAACAATTCCTTCCAAAAAGTGGATGTAAATTTTACGTCTCTATCTGAAACCACCATTTTAGGAATACCATGGAGTCTAAAAATTTCTTTCATGAATATTTCAGCAATGTTTATAGCTTTAAAAGTAGACTTTACAGGAATAAAGTGTTCAAACTTACTGAGTTTATCGATTACAACCATGATAGAATCATTTTGTTTCTGAGTTTTAGGAAAACCTGTTATAAAGTCTAGTGATATAGTCTCCCATTTCCATTTTGGTACTGGTAATGGTTGTAATAGGTCGACTGGGTGCTGGTGCTCGGACTTAACCTGCTGACAATATTGGCACCTAGACAAGTACTCTGTTGTTTCTCCCTTCATATTAGGCCATTAAAATAATCTTCTGAGTGTTTTTATTGTTTTCTGGTAACCTGGATGGCTAGAATACGGTTTCTTATGTACTTCGTCTAAAACAGTGAATTTTAACTCTGCTGAATTTGGTATGTAAAGTCTATTTTTAAATCGTAATAGTCCCTTCTTGTCAATACTTAGATCTGGTTTATCTGAGTTTGTGATACTATTTTGAAATTCTGCCATCACCTTAGTGTAATTTCCATCATTAATACTTGTCGTCCTTATTCTTTGTTCCAGATCGCTTTCTGCCTTGCTGATATTTATCTCAAATAACCCATGGACTCTTCTACTTAAAGCGTTTGCTACTTTATTTTGCTTACCCTTGATATGTCTGACCTCAAAGTCGAATTCACTCAGGAAGGCTAGACACCTTTCTTATCTTGCATTAAGGTCTAGTTGGTTAAACAAATATTTCACCCCGCTATTATTCGTCAATAGTAGGAATTTTCTGCCCATTATATAATGTCGCCACATTTTTCATGTATTACTGTTGCCAATTCTAAGTCATGAGTGACATAATTTTTCTCGTGTTCTTTTAATTTCTGGGACTCATAACAAATCACATGCCCTTCCTGAGTTAGAACACCACCTAGTCCCTCTTTACTTGCATCAACACATACTGCAAAGTCTTTATCTGGGTCTACTACCTTCAAAATGGGTGTTGATGTCAATAATTATTTAAGCTTGTTAAAAATGTCTTGACACTTTTGCGACCAGTTAAACTTGGTCCCTTTTTTTTTGTAATGATGTGATAGGGTAGTCTATATTGGAAAACCCTTCTATAAATCTGCGATAATATCCGGTGATTCCCATGAATGACTGGATATCTGCCACATCCTTAGGTACTGGCCATTCCATAATGGATTTTATCTTTTCCGGGTCTACGACAATACCTTCCGAGGAAATGGCATGTCCTAAATATTGTACTTCTTTTTGATAAAAGTCACATTTGTCGAATTTTGCGTATAGTTTGTGTTTCCTTAATGTTTGCAGAGCTATTATTAAGTGTTCATCATGTTCCTCCTCCATTTTAGAATAGACCAGAATATCATCGATAAATACTACTACGAACTTGTCTAAGTATTGACTGAAAATGTTGTTCATCAAGCACATAAATGTGGCTAGTGCGTTAACGAGTCCGAAAGGTATGACTACAAACTCATAATGTCTGTATCTTGTTCAAAAAGTTGTTTTGTTTATGTCCTCATCCTTTATCCTAACTTGATGATAATCAAATCGTAAATCCAATTTTGAAAAGATCTTGGCCCCACCAACTTGATCGAACAGATCATTTATCCTAGGTAAGGGGTATTTTTTCTTAATGGTCATTTTGTTCAATTGTCTATAATAGATACATAGTCTTAGAGTACCGTCTTTATTTTTCACAAAGAGGACTGGTGCTCCCCATGGCGAGACACTCGGTCTGATATACTATTTTTCCAACAATTCCTGTAATTGTATTTTTAATTCTGTCAATTCTGGTAGACTCATTCGGTAGGGTTCTTTTGAGATAGGGGCTGATACAGGTAGTAAGTCTATGGAGAAATCTATTTCCCTTCTAGGAGGTAATTCTGGTATCTCATCCACAAACATGTCTATGAATTCACATAGGACAGTAAAGTCTTCTAACTTGAGATTATCTTGTTTTTGTAATATATTCGTCACTTGGATGGCGTAAACTTGACATCCCTTTCTAATACATTTCTTGAGTTAAATAGCTGAAACTTGTCTGACTGATACAGGTTTTGGTATGCCTTGGACTGTTCTAACAATGCCAAAATTATCCTTATAGCTAAGTATCTTTGTATACCAGTCTAGTATTTCTTTGTGTTGTTCCAACCAATCCATCTCGATAATCATATCATAAGATCCTAGTGCTAGGATGTTCAGATTGGTCCTTATCTTTTGACCATCTAAGTTGAACTCAAGATCAGAAATAAAGTCAACTACTTTCCTTTTAGTGCATGTTGCTAGTTGTACAAGCCATGATTTTGCCTGCTTTAGTTTCTTAAGTTTATTTGACTCTACTACATCGGGAGTAATATAAATTAACGTAACTCCAGGGTCAATTAAAACATAAATTTGAGTGTCATTGATTTTACCTTTGATTTCTACCACCGAGGACTGGTGGTCAGCTTGTCGACCATCTATGGCTGCATTTATCTGATGTAGACTTCTGCCCACGTCCCCCACTGTCGAGGCTTCCTGTAAATTGTGAACAACAGTTCTGTTTGTTGCAATTAAACGTGGATAGTTCCTCCTTAGATGAGGCTCTCCACACTCCCAACACTTTAATGGCTCACAGGAGTTGTCCCCAAACTTCTTCATTCTCAAGTTTATTGGTTTACCGCTGCCTTGCTTATTCAGATGATTGGAGTGAAAATACTTCCTTGGGAAACTTTTTACTGCATTCCAATAAGGAGTTGGATGGTATCTTTTCTTCCGCTGGTTCATTCGATATTGCTTCTTATCCTTCCAGGTCTTGGGAAACTCTACCCCCTGTTTATACTGGTCATAGAACATTCGTGCTTTCCTGAATACCTCAGTTAAGGATTTGGGGTTTTCAAACTCAATTCTGTCCCGACAGGCCTGTGGTAAACAACTTAAGAATTGTTGGATTTTTACCTTATCCTTCCGGATGTACGGTACGAACCTTAGTAGTTCCAGAAATTTATTTATAAGGTACTCCATCATCATCTGTCTGAGTCGTAACTCGTAAAATTCTTTCGTCTTCCTTTCATAATAACAATCAGAAAGGTATTGTTTCTTGAAATACTTCTTAAAGTCAGACCATTCCAACTATTTCTCCTTTAGGCCCTTGGCCAATTTCAGGTCTTGCCACCAAATGTTGGCCTTCCCCTTCAGATTGTAGATGGTCATTCTGACCTTCATGTTGCTGGAATAGTTGTAGATCTGGAAGTATTTTTTGATGTCCAAAAACTATGCCTCAACTTCTTCTCCTGTCCTAGATTCTCCATCAAAGGTAGCTGGTTTAATCTTTTTAAATTCTCCTTCAAGGTGGTCTACCTATTTTCTTTTTCTGTTTGGTATAGTTTTGTCGTCAGTTGAAGGTGTCCCTTCAGATGAACTGTCTCCTTTTTCTGTTTTCGGTCCATAATTCTTGGAGGCCCTTTTGCTGACTTCTTCGTCATGGTTATCATATTTTGGGATTTTCTTGGTTACTATACTACGCAACGGGACTTCATTTATCTCTTGTTGTTCCTGCTATGCTTTCTTCAATTTTTCATTGTCGGCCTTGAAAACCTGTAGTTCAATAATAAGATTCCTCATTATTTCCAACACCTCCATGGGTGATCTTCTATCATTGTTCTGTCTTGGATATCCCGAAGGTCCTTGCTATAGATTTCCTTCCATCTTGATTTCTGCACCCTCCTGAGCTGCCATAATTTACAAAAAAATAGAAAGGGATTTCTGTTTCAAACCATAAGATTTATTAGTTTTACATACATTGGAATGTATACTAAGTAGCTAACATGGCCCTGTTCATGCCCAATGTTGTAGCTTTTTCTCTGATACCATATGCAATGTACCTCAAATTCACCATAAAAAAAAAACTTTCTATGACATAATTCAATTTTGTTTAAGATTTAGAATTTAAGAGAAGGTAAGATACATTTATTTCCATAATGACATTCTTACACCAGTCTTGTTTACCTCGAATAGAAAATATTATGTGGATAACTTCTTTCCATAATTCTATCACTTTCCTTAACTTTCAAACTACTCCAACATACTTATATGTATATAGGCAATATCTAAACTTAGGTCGAAGGAACCCTTGAGGTTCAGAGAAAGGATCTGGGTGCACAGAGTTTAACCTCTGGGTGGTCATGTTAGAGCGCAGCTGAAACTAACGGTGGAGACACTTTGGGGAGAAGTGCCAAAATCCCAAGAGCCATAGGATTGCACCAAGTTACGAGGGATTGAAGAGCTTAGAATCACCCCAGGAGAGGAGTCGTATGAATGGTGGAAACACTTCGTGGAAGAAGTGCCAAAGTTGCGAGATTCGTTTGATCTTGCAGAGCAGCGAGGATATTAAGGCCGAGTGTCTTCCAACACTCTAAAGCATTGAATTTCTCTATTTTAGAGTTTAGGGTTTGGAGAGGCAAGTGATTTTGGAGTCGCTGCATCGTGAACTCCTGATTCACGAAATTGTGAAACGATCGACATTGTTCATCAAGGAGGACACGTGGTGAGTGGTCAAGGTTCGAGGAGAATCCCGAAAGGTTCTGGATCGTCGATACAGTGGGATAATGGTCGTCATTTCAAGAGGAATCTGGACCGTTGATCTCTCAAGGGGGAGATTTCGGCATTTCGGGGTTTGAGAGTTCGAAGGACCTAGAACAGGAGGAATGCTTGCATCGTGATTCCCTGAATCACAAAAAGACGATAGGGATTTAACGTTAAGTGTGTGGTCACAGAGTGGTGGTCATGTGGATGGAGGCTAAGGGCGATCCATAACCGTTAAGCCATTTTCGCATTTCGACGACAGGGAGTTGGAAGGACAAGGAGTCTGGGATTGTCAAAATAATCAGTTTTGCACATTTAATTATGCTTTTAATTGCAAGGTTGGATCTTCATGACTACTAGAATAGTATGTATTTTGAATGTCTACTATGTGCACATATAAAGGCGTATATTATCATTCTTACTGTAGGGAATTCACTTTAGCTCTCCATTAACATATGTACTTATTTCCACCTATAAGTATGTACATACATGTAGCTTTCTCTAAATATATATGGAGCGATGCACTGTCATAGGTATAGTTTCATCTTGATTCTGGTTTAATAATTGGAAAGCTCAATTACATGCTACAGTCCTTCATATTTACTTACAGAAAATATAAACATGCAAGTATATCTACCTAACTTGGGTCTCATTCTTACACATCAGTAGCTTACACATCAAGCATAGTTAACTCGAACGATCCCATCTTGTTCTCTACGGTTTATGCCATTAAACAATAGTCTAATTACAAATTTTGAATACTTAAAGGTGTATGACCTCATGAAAAGCATAACTCTTAGAAAAAATCGCACTAAAAATCTTCTTAATTAGTTTAATACTTTCATATACAATAATTTTTGTACTTGTCATGCCTTGTACATAGTGACTTGTAATATGATCTGTTATTTCTATTCTACCTCTATCCTGGATGAAGATCCTCCATCGTTTCTACCAATCCATTCATTATAGTATTAGAGTTGTTCCTATAAAAAATAATTCCTACTATGTTCCTACAGTTTTGTGAAAAAATAGAGGTCAATTGGGTTTCGGCGATTACAAATGTCGAACACAAAAAACAAAAGACCACGTTGTTTTTCAAGTCGCGAAATGTGGAAAGACTGTGGGCCCAAAACTTTGGGGTTTCAGGGTTCAGGATTTCATGATTTCAAATGCCGAACACCAACACACAACAACTCCCGAATTGCAAAAATGTGAATGGAATGCGGGACCAACACTTTGGGGTTTCGGGGTTCAGGGTTTCAAGGTTCAGAATTTTGGGGTTTATGAACACCTGACGCACAAACAAAATGAAATAAGAAATTCCAAATTGAAAAATGATATTAGGTTGTGGGCCCAACAATTTCATGTTTTGGTGTTTGGTAAAGCAAAGGAACTCCGCATATATGTAATAAGAAAGTCCCGAATGCCAAAATATCAATTTTGTATTTAATCTCTTTTTAAAATCACATGCTCCAACAAATAAACTCGGAATAAATAAATGACCGGGTTCGTAATTGGTAAAAAAAAATAATTATTGTGTTTGCTCAAAAAATGAATTTATCAGGAAATAAAATGAGTTTACAAACTCAATAACAGAAAATCATAATCGTAGAGAAAACCTCCAAAACATGGAATAACCAAATCAATTCAGGAAATTGTTTCAAGCTATCTCACCCTCTATGTCTGGAATTACAATATGATTCAAGTATTTATGGGATCAAAACTTGCTCCTTCGACCTTAGGAAAAATTATATCATTGCGGTGATGGTATTTGGTGGCCTACAAAGGCTAAGGAGGCCATCACTTGACAGTGAACCCTCACATCTTGAAGGGTCAAGACAACCACGGATCTGTCGTCATAAAGCGGTGAAATGATTACAAACCAACAAGTTTTTCCTATTACAGAAATGGATTATGACACGATAGATTTCTCCCATGGAAGTACTTCAATACATAATTAACATATACATATCACTAGTATAAATGATTATTTAACAAAGAGAAGGATTAGATCAACATATCTGAACCAGTTTTGCGGGAAGGAAAAGGGAACAACCACGTTCCTCCCAACCGTAGAATAAGCAACCAAAAGTTCTTGCCTGATTCACCCCCTATCCTGACCATGAATCCATGAGGGCAAATTTGGAAGACTCCTCCTTAACAATGCCCACAATTCTAGTAGTTATCCTCTTGCCTCACACTTACTCAACAGTGCTCATAACAACAAGGAAAATCCATAGTCCCTTTTCTCCACATACTTGGCAGTGTCCTGCCTCCTCACATATGCTATTTATCAATTTTGTCGAGGTCTTTTTCCCTCCCTTGAGGATTTTCGCAGCTTTCTGAATCCCTAATTTTTAGGGGCTGCCAATGGCCAAATCACTGATTTTCCACTTGTAACAATCAACCTAGGGGTAGTTCCAACATGTTCCCCACTCATGGATTCATGGTGAGGCTAAATTCAACATGGTTGTTCCATTTGTCCTCCTGCAATTAATATAAAATATTATGTTTTCATATAAGTGTCATAGTCAAATAGTTAGTTGGGTCAAATCAGGTCTCTGCCCAACAATCATGTTAATTAATTATAGTTATTCAATTCAAAATTCAAAATTGCCATAAATGGAAAAAAAAATTCCAAATTCGAATTTACTAAAAACAGAATAAATTTCCAATGAATTAAAATTTCAAAAATATTTTATTTTTGGGGATATCATAGTAATCCTTACCATCACTTGTGATGAGAGACAAACATACAGAGTACTGAAACCCTATGCATGTAATGAATGTCTCATTAATATGTTAAGCCAACAAGGTGAGGTGAGGACACGAGTATATCAGGTGTGTATTCATTGGCATGAATGTTGATGTGACCATTAAACTTGTGAGAATAATATCAAATAATTAACCAACGCTTTCCATGTGCCCAAGCAATTCAATAATGAACCATCAAACCATTGAAAGAATAATAATCGTATTAACACAAAAAAATGGATCCAACAACCATTTAAAAGGATTTACATTTTGATTGCATAAGAATGGTTTGTAGAAAGATATTTCTAAGGCACACAATTATTAAGCGAAGCTAAGTTTATGTTTAATTCATGCTTTCAGTCATGAATTAAAAATAAAACAATCGAAAATGCAAATAGTAAAAATTAATAAGGTAGGCTTCAATCCAACAATCAATTCCAAACTTAGAAGGATGCCTACAGATTCAAGGTGATGGTAGCTAAAGAAAAGTGTAATCTCTTTCGATTGTATCAAATATCAAGAAATCATATTTGTCTTCCAACAATGGCGACGTATTGGGTGAAGTAGTTATCTTTGCATCACTAGAAAATTCATGTTAGGATGAACCAGAAAGAATGAAAATTTAAGAAACAGTTCACAGCAAGTCAAAAATTCTAATCAAAACTAAAAAAATAACATAGTCTACCGTCAGATGTGTTTCTGTCAAAAAATGCAATTTGGTATCAGGTTTTGATTACGAGCGAAACAATGTTTAGGCAACCGACTCTGATATTGTTGACAGGGCCACTGCTGCTAGTAGGCATCCATAGCCTCAACAGGGATGCCATTTAACCCACTCTAACACCTCTATCGTGTCCAAGATTTATCCATCCATGATAAAGAACATCTTTACTTTTGATCAAATCCACAAGACATACCTGAAAATTTTCTTAAACCCGACATTTCTTCGCTTCGAGAAGGCCTGTTCAGTACCCCGACAAAGTTTCCTTGGAATCATGCATGCATTTACCCGTTGCAAGCCGACGTGTTTAGTGTCTCCGTGGGTTTATAGACACTTCCCACACCTTGCAGTTCTTTCAAATCTCTAGGATTTGTTTACAAATATACAAAAACTTTATGATATTCAAGAGAACGGGGTGATGTTGAAGATCTCAGATTTGAAAAATAAACTTGATCTTTTACAACTTATTTTCTCATTTGACGACCTTCATCGTGATCTGAACACTTAGATTTATGTTAAGAAACCATCTCAAGAAGAGGAAGGTATACCTGAGTTGTTTTCCTTAAAACAGGGACAACGTTAAGAGTTTTATTAATGACAATCATGTCTTCTCGTAATTTTAAAGAGAAACCAGAAACATTGATTTAAATAGAAATTTTCTTCTGCTGATCTGAGTTTTAGCATTTACAACATTGGTGCTTTGAGGAGTTGTCAGTTGTTTCTAATGAATGAAAATTCTAATTTCCCTTTCACAAATGAAATCGTGACTCAGATATAATTATTCGAAAATAAAACAAAATCAAGCAAAATGAAAAGAACTAAAAATAAGAAACAGAAAAGAAAAAATCCTAAATATTTACAAAAGGATAGAACAAAAATAATCAGGTGAAATCCTTCTTGAGAGCTTAAAAGAAAACAGAAAAAATCCTTATTAATATGATTGTAGTCCTACTCATGGCACCTTGGGTTAGGGTTGAATTGATAGTTTAAATTTACTTATCTCCTTACTTTCCATTTAAATTTTTCCTGTGTTTTTGAAAAGAAATACTCATTTTAAAGAAGAGAGAAAAATATATAAAGTGGAATTCCCTGATAATAGTCAGATTATGGCTCTCTTGGTGTGCCCTCTTATGTCCTTTAACTGCATTATTACAAAGAGAAACAATGAAAAATAAAACTAAAGGAAACCTATTCCTAAACCTACTTTATCTACTAAACAAATCAAAATACTCAGTGAAGACATGCTTCCAATGTAGACATTGGATTAACTCCAATCCTGCAATGGAAACAAAATCAAATGTTACTAACAAGAATGGTAGTATATCAAAAAATGACAAAAATATATCATACCTTTATCATCATCAAAAAACAAAGCTAGCATGACCTTACCATTCCCTTGAAACTTCTTGATGTATGAATCCTCCAACCATTCTGCAATCTTGTCGTGATATGGGTCATAATGGCATGGAGGAGTGTAAGTAAGTTTGGAAAAGTTCTCAAGATTATGGGGACCTAACATAACCATCAGCCAAAGCCGAAGTGCCCCATCCTCCTGACAATTATTCAAGTGTTCATTAGTTTCTTCACATGGAGGATCTAAAAAAATCATTTCATGCTTACTTCCTAGATATTTAGGTAGAAATAAGGCAAGCACAACTTTATCTTTATTATGAATATTTTTTATGTATGAATCTTCAAGCCATTCTAAGATCCTCTCATAAAAATTAGGATGCAAACTTTGACTTTGATGAAATGGATATATCAATGAGGAACACATCATAAGAGGATTCATGACATCAATTAGATCATTGGTTTGAACACTTCCTTTGATAAGATTGATCGTTTCAAAATGTGACACATAAAAATTAAAATTCAAACTAATGAAAGAATGAATATGCAATGTAGAATATTTGATCTCCATAGGAATGAGTGCATGGACTTGTTCAAAAATAAACCGTGTAAAATTCTCTTGCAACATGTCATTTTTCCATGCGAGTGATGAAAGTGAAAGAGCATCAAATCCGACTTCATAAAAGTTATGTGTGGAATTAGTTTCACCAAATTTTGACATAAGAAAAAAATTTGATTGTGGTGGCAAAGAGTAAGATATTGTGGGTAAAGTATCAATTCCACCAGAATCTAAGAAGAGATCGGGATATAAAGAGTAAAAGAAGTCAGAAATAAGCACATGAAAAGAATATCTTGAGCTGTGATATTTAACAATGGTATTCTCAAGAGACTTCTCTTCACTTTCCTCAAAACTTTCACTCTGTTTTGGTGATAATTTATCCAACATAATATAATCATCTAGATTTGCCTCCTGTATGATAGATAATTCAAAAATTTCATGACAAACATGTAATATTTCATGTCGATAATGTAGGATTTGAGGATGAAGGTTTAATGTTTCTTCTTCCAATTGCATATCTACATCTCTAATCAGTTTCATAGGAGTGATATAATGATTAATATGATTTCCATCACCTAAGTGTTCTTCAATAAATGAATTGACATATTGATTAGAGCATGAGTTACAAAAATGAGGACATTCTTCTTGACCCAACATTGAATCTTCTTCCACAATGGTCGAGGACTGAAAATACACTAATTCAAAGGAAAAACCAATTTGACTGAGTAAGAACTTTTTCAATGGATATAATCTCCCTTGCTTGTTCAAAAATTTTGGATGGATTCCTCTCATCCTACGAACAAAATTAATCTCGCAATTGAGTGATAGGATTTGTAACTGCTTCATCATTCACGATTGAATATGAATGAATGAAAGGGAGGCGAGCATCATAGAGGAGATTTAATACAAATGGCATGTCATCAAAATTAAATTTACAAAGAACATGATGGATTCTTGTCGAAAAGCCTTCTGAAGATGAATTGTCATTGATTAGCAAAGTCTAAAATTATTCACATAATTTATTGTAATCATAGATTTCAAAGGAATCTAAAAATTCTTCTACCAATTGAAATCAATAAAAAATGTGATATGCTAGAAAAGACTGAAACCAATGTTTAATCCAACCCCTAAAAGTAGAACAAAACAATCTGCATAAAACCTTCAAATTTGAAATATCATGCTTAATACATTTACACCAAAAATTATTAATATGGTCTTTAGCAGATACATCCCCCCTACCATCAAAGGTGAGTTTGGACAAGCCAGAGACTGTCTCATTGGGAATATCAGGTAATGAGAAATGGAAAGCATGTTCCAACACAATGATTTGGGGAGCCATGGGGAATTAAATACATTCAAAACAAAGACTCCTACAAGGCCATATTGTTAGTTTGACCCTCCTTCTAGCACCATTTTTTGACGGGCGTAACTGACACACCATCAACTGGAAGAATAGATTCGAACTGGGGTTGTGTAATTAACCCAATTCATTTGGTGTGATCTATTATGATGGATTTAATGTCTCTGATAGCCAACTAGGGTCCTGAAACAAAGAAATAAAATAATCTAAAGCTAAAACTATAATACTATATACATGGATCTAATTATTTACAAGTGTTTCAAAGACATAAATATGAGATTTTGAACATAGTATTTACAAATTGCAAGTTTTTGATGAATGCCTTATGAAATCGATGTTTGGTAATTGTTTTCGAAAGTAGATAAAGAAAGCACATATTTTTATATTTTCTATTTTATAATCTAAGATTTAAGAACTTAACAAAAAAAATACTAATAAAACATGATTTGAAACAAGGATAGAGTAATGGTCACAACTAATTTAAACTCTCTTGTCTCACTAATAAAATAGACTAATAACATAAATTAAATGTGAATAAAACTAAACTGAAATTAATCTCATACAATATCTATATCCATGTGCAATCCAAACTTCCAGTTGTCTTTCCTATGGGAGAAATATGCAACATGCTTGTAATAACATCTCCAAAATAAACTCAATGTGTTTATTGATAGCTAGGATATAAGAACAAAGTAACAAAAATGTAGATCCAATGATATTTTGATTATGAATGATTATAGTAAAATAAACTTTAATATGAAACATTCATTCGATACATCAAATAAACATCAAGGATAAATTATGATATTAAAGTTGAAATGAAGATCACATACATAATATATGAAACAAAAAATTATAGACAAAATTGAAAGCATTGAATAAAATTAAACATCACATGCTAATGAGGCTAAAGCTGCATAACATATCAATCTTCCATAATAAAAATCAAAACATAAATGGAATAGTGTCACCCAGGTCTAAAGACACAATGTCAATCACTTGTCCATTCAGTTATGAGAATTACATGTCCATAATCTGTTCCAAGAAAAGATGACCTTCACTTACAAAATGAACAATATTTAAAGTAATCGAAGATCACATATTCATATCTCACAAAATAGAGTTGGATGTCACAAAATCAAGTAACCTCACAAAAATAGTGGGTTGGGAACCACTTATAACAGAGTTTGATTTATTCAAAGATAAATCGATTTTTTTTTAACAAAACAAAAAGAAGGAGAAACTACTAATCATTTAGATGCATATTTCAAAATATTAACTCCCAATAATCAACAACAAGATCTCCCATTTCCTGAGAAAAGAAACAACAATTCGATAAAGAACAAACAATTACTAATAACTAATTTTTATTTAAAGAGACTTGATTTTAGATAATAATTCAAATTGAAAGCTAGAGGATTCTGTAGCCAGCTATAGGTTTTTGTAGCCATCTACAGGTTTTTGTAGCCAGTCTAAAATAGTAAAAATCAAAAAGAAAAATATGTTTATTTCATTTTTCTCAAACATAATCAAATCCAAAAATAAACAATTATTAACTATTTCAACAATTTGAAAAATCTGAATTTATGAAGGTGGAATTTGTTTAGTTTTCTAATGATCATATTATTAGGTTTCTTAGTTCTATTGTTTATAAAGCTCGAATCTGAGTTACCCTGTTTCTCATTTTTTTTTTTTAATTTCTTGACAGTAGGTTTGTTAGTATGACCTTGATTATGCTCAGAAACAAGAGTAGGAGAGAACCGCCCTTTCCACACATCCATTACTTGTTCCAACGTTATTCTGGGTGAAAAAAATGCATCTTGTTCCTTAACCATGGGGGTTTGCAAAGGAACAAAGTTTGGTTGAGTGAATAGATAGTAATCATGTGGAGCAACACATAGTCTTTGACAACAGGGTTTATCTTTTGTCTATGATAGAATTTAGCCGTTTTTTGCATATCTTCAAACCCACAGAGAGGAAAGGGGAAAAAAGAAAAACTCAACTAAAACAAATTATCAATAAAAATGCTATCCAAAAAAAAAACATACCTCTGAAATGGATTCATTTCTGAAGAATTTGCATGAGGGTAAGGTAAATGACCCCATTTCCGAAATGGGTTTTAAATGGTTTGGCCTAACTCGTAACCATTTTCTCATAATTGCTCCCGCAAAAATGTGTCTCTAGCATGAAAGTACGGGTTTTCTTAAAAAAGAAACTCATAGTCATATGGTTCAATCCGAACCAAAGGAGCCATGGTCACTGTGAAAAGGATGCAACATTTATTACTCAGAATAGTTTCTGGTTCCAATCATGGGAGCAATAGGAACAAGTCTGAGTGGAGAGTGAATACAGAAAAAATAACATAGCCTATGTGTTATCATCACTCAGATAGTGGGTGTGAAAACCAGGGGTTTGATTGTAATTCTTACCATCCCTTCTGATGAGAGCCAAACATACAGAGTACCAAAACCCTATGCATGTAATGAATGGTTCATTAATATGTTAAGCCAACAAGGTGAGGTGAGGACATGAGTACAATAGGGGTGTATTCATTGGCATGAATGTTGATGCAACCATTAAACTCGTGATAATAATATCAAATAATTAACCAAAGTTTTCCATATGCCCAAGCAATTCGATAATGAACCATCAAACCATTGAAACAATAATAATCATATTAACACAAAAAAAAATGGATCCAACAACCATTTAAAAGGATTTACATTTTGATTACATAAGAATGGTTTGTAGAAATATATTTATAAGGAACAAAATTATTAAGAGAATCCAAGTTTATGTTTAATTCATGCTTTCAGTCATGACTTAAAAATAAAACAATCGAAAATTCAAACAGTAAAAATTAACAAGGTAGGCTTCAATCCAACAATCATTTCCAAACTCAAAAGGATGCCTACAGATTTGAGTTGATGGTAGCTAAAGAAAAGTGTAATCTCTTTCGATTGTATCAAATATCAAGAAATAATATTGGGCTACAAACAACAGGCTGAGGAGGACCAAATCATAGAAGACGGTGGGGATATGGACATGATCTTTGATGAAAGGGATATGGCAGACATAGATCTAGGAATGCTCGAGGAATTATTTAAGGATCATAAGCTCTCTCTCAACTCAATAGAAGGAGGAACATCTCAATCTAGTGAGGTATTGGGAATCCACTTAGATCCTTGCAAATATCAAAAGAAAATTCCCAAGGAAGGAAAAGGATGAGGAAAAAAATCAGCACAACAACTCATCCATGAGATGAGCAACTTCATGATAAACTCGGGGAAAATACAGAGACTTATCGATAGTTTCCTCTCTACCCCACCCCCTTTCTCATGAATATTATCTCTTGGAACATAAGAGGCCTAAATGAGAGAACTAAACATATAGTCTTCTGGAATTATATCATGACAGAGGAATAAGATACTCTATTGCTTCAAGAAAAAAAATGCACAAACAACATTCCAGAAGAAGTATTTTCGAGGTGATGATGTCAAGGAAGTTATGTTTTCAATGAATCCACTAGATCGATGGGTGGAACAGTTGTTGTATGGAACCCTAGAACTGTAATATTGGATAGTTTTTACTCCACTACCTGGACTCTCACCACCTAGTATTGGGTTATTGGATCCAACAAGGAGGGAATAGTAACAAATGGCTATGGCCCTCAGACAACATAGGAAAAGTAAAACTTCTTAAAAATCCTATCAGCCATTGGAAGCCTTCTGGGCCAAAAATGGTGGATTATAGGGTGTGACTTTAACATTATCCTATCTTTGGAAGAAAATAAAGGAGGCTCTGGAAGACTGGATAAGGTTAGTAAGATATTCCAAAATATGATATAGGACATGCATAGAATCGACATTGAATCTAGGAATGGTACTTTCACATGGAAAAATAGGCACTCTGGTGCACATTAGGTGGCTTGTCGCCTGGACCACTTCCTCATATTGGAATCCCTAATGTGGGAAAAACCCCTCATTGAAGTGAGTATTATTTCCAAATATAGATTAGACCATTGGCCAATTCAATTTTGGATTGATATTGTTAGTACCCCTAAATTCGATCCTTTTAGGTTTGAAATTTTTTGGCTCTCTTATCTGAACTTTCAGGAGCTAGCCAAAACATGGTGGCAAAACAATGCAATATCGCATGGATCACTAATGTTTATATTCTGGTAGAGGTTGAAGAAATTTAAAAAATAGTTTCGAAATTGGAATAAGATTGTATTTGGTAATATATTTCAAGCTCAACAATCCATATAATAGCGCCCGGGGGAAATCCAAAAATAATTCATGTCCCAGAGCCACTCATATTCTCTGAAGGATGAAGAGGAGATTTTAAAACAGAAACTGGAGGAAATATATAAGCAAGAGAAAATTTTATGGTGCCAGAAATCGAGGGTTCAATGGCTTAGGGATAGAGAAAAGAACACCAAGTTCTCCCATCACTCCATGATACATAGAAGATATGTCAACTGGGTCACCAAATTGGAAAATGACTAGGGACAAACTATTATAGATCATGAAGGAATGGATTTTTAACTCATCAATTACTATAGGAATCTACTCTCGGAACTGATTCCTGACATATCACAAGTTATAGATAAAATCACTCAGTATATTCCAGATCTCATATCCAAAGAAAAAAAATGAGGCACTTATGAAAACCATATCAATCAAGGAAATGGATTAGGATATGAAGGAGATGTCATATGCAAAATCTCCAAGCCTTGATGGATTCAAAGTTTATTTCTTCCATCAGTGTTAGCCAATGGTTCATGAGGAAGTCTAGTAGCTTGTTGAGGAATCTCAAACTTCTAGAAAATTTATACCAACACCTAATGCAACATTTCTCACTCTAATTCCTAAGGAGGAAAGGGTCTCTCATCCAAAATAATTTAGACCCATTTCTTTGTGCAATGTTATCTACAAAATTATCACTAAGTTCATAGCCCTTAGAATCAAGCCAATTCTCCCCTTCATAATCAGTAAGGAGAATTTGTGGTATGTCGAAGGACACCAAATTATCGACAATGTAATATTGGCGTATGAGGTAAGTCATTATCTCAAATACACTAGGACCCTAGGTATGCTTACCAAACTGGATCTCTCAAAATCATTTGACCGATTAATATGGAAATACATTAATTCCATTCTTTCATATTTTGGCTTCAACAATCAGTGGCTAACTTGGATTCATATCTTGATCTCTTCATATTTCTTTTCCATCCTTGTTAATGGTGTCCCCTCTAATACCTTTATCCCCTCAAGAGGAATTCTCCAAGGAGACCCTCTCTCCCCCTTCATCTTCATTATTATGGCTAAAGGATTGAGACAATACATTAAATTCTCTATAGTGGAAGGATCCCTTCAAGGCATACCTCTACATGGTATTCAGTCAACCGCCTCTCATAGTCAATTTGTGGACGAAAAAATGCTAAAGGGAATTTATACTACAAAGGAAGATGAAAAATTAAAAATCATAATATGATATTCAGTGAAGCATTGACAACCTCTATTAACCTTGCCAAATCTCATATCATTTTATTGAATACCCATGTATCTATTCAAAATCACATTTCTCACATGCAAGACATTCCTTAGAGTTCCATTCCATCCAAATACCTTGAAATCCATCTCACTGATTTAATGGCTCTTAATATCTCCTCGGCCCCTCTCATCCAATCTTTAACTGACTTATTGAATTCTTGGAATTTTACATACCTTAACCTTGTTGGTCATCTTGTCCTCCTAAAATATGTTCTCCATGATATACATGTCTATCTCATCTTTGCTCTTATTTCCCCATAATCAGTGCTCAAAACCATTCATAATATCCAAAGAAGATTTATTTTGCAAGGTCACAATTCAGTAAGAAAATGGGCATTGGTTAGCTGGAACAAACTATGCAAACTGAAGCTTAAGGGTGGTCTTTGGATTCGTGACCCATGCCTTCTAAATGACATAATGGGCGCCAAAATATGGTGGCATTGGATTAAGCATCCATAGGGGTTATGGTATAGAGTATGAAAGTAGAAATATGCCCCACACATTGAAGAAGCCAATATGATCAATATGAATGAACAGAAGTTAGGTTCCAATATCTAGAATTCTCCCTAGAGAAATTTCTCCCTCATCTAGGAACATGCTTTATGGGAATTATGGGATTGTCAAGAACCTCTCTTATGGTTGGATTCTTGGCAGCATTTACCTCATGTACTATCTCTAGAAATTATCTATCCTATCCACTCCCATATGAATAATATAGACAACCTAAAGTTCGTGGATCTATGAAAAGTAGGGACTCAACCATCTCAATGGAGAGACTAGAAACTTTTTCACATGAACCTAGAATTGCCTACAAAATGCAACCTAGAGCCTTGAAAAGAAGCAACTTCTATAAGAAAAATATGAATCAGATAAAGGGTGGATATTCTACATTAGCGTCATTCCTCAACTGACACCTTCAATATTAAATAATCCTACAATATTAAGGACCAAATTTGACCTCCAAATGAAAGAAAATATTTGTCACACCATCTGGAAATTGAACCTTTGACCAAAGGTTTCCACTTTCCTCTGACTTCTTGTCGAACATTTGATTTTAACTTGGGACAAATTGAGAAAAAGGGGATTTACCGGACCCTCAGTGTGCCCACTTTGTATGTAGCGGGAAGAATCCATGGAGCATCTACTGAACCATTTTACTTTTAGTTCTAAAATATGGGATAATGTGGACCAAATCATGAGAACAACAGACAAAGAAAATGATAGCATCATCCATGCCATTGAGAATTGGAGATTGATATCCGTCAACAACCCAACTCTCAATATAATATGAAAGCTACTCCATTTCTTTTTTGTTTAAAAAATTGGGAAGGAATGGAACATATGGGTCTTTCACTCCAAACACTCTCCAATTTCTTATGTTTGGTATAAGATTTATGGAAGCACCTAAGAAACAATAAGGTCCCAACAATGGTCTAGAGAGGACCTCTCTTGCAATCCTAGTGAAATAATCATCCTCTCTGAATGGCACTTAAGCCTAGGTCCAAATCAATCTCAATCCAACCCCTTACCCCGTCCCATGTCAAATAATATCCCCATCTCTTGGAAATTCTCGCCTCATGGATTTTGTAAGATGAACTTTGATGGAGCCTCTAAAGGAAATCTAGGACCTATAGGTTTTAGAGTGGTAATTATAAATAGTCAAGGATACATAAACCACATTATGGAAGGTAGTCCAGGGTTTGATTTAAACAATTTTTCAAATATTTGGGGTCTTCTTAGAGGAATTCAACTAGCCTCATGTTTGGGGATAAAAAAACTTGTCATTGAAGGTGATTCCCAAATAATCATCACTCTAGCCACCAAAATCATACATGGTTATGACCCTACAAAAATATCCCCAATTTGGGATCTTCTTAACTCTCTTGAGACCTTAAAATATATCCTTCATCCCAACCTTATACTCATCCCCTCCCATATCCGCAGAAAAGAAAACAAAGTTGTTTAAATACTTGCCAATGAGGGGGTCTTATTAATAGAAGGATATCTCTATATAGATGCCAACCTCCACCCAATCCGACCCTTACTCAAGCAATATATCAATTTATCCTAATCAGATTACAACTCCCCAGATGGGGTTACACTTGTTCCTCCATGTAATTAAATACGTCATTATTTCCTGCCACCTCACGTACCTCGCTCCTTTCTCTGAAGTTTTTCATTAAATCATGATCCTTCTGTGGTAGATTTCGTCTCATGGAAAAATTGACACTATGGATTTCAATGATGTGAGGATTCACTAAATAGAATACAAGGGAATCGTGAGGAATCACTTCCATTTTAATGATATCCTTTATTATTTAGCATGGTATTATTTCCCTCCAAAACTCCATGTTCTGTATCATTTCCTTTCTTGTTATTTGTCTCTCCACCTCTATGAAGATCTATCCCTACACTTATTTGGTATTCCCTTTCTCTATGACCAATATCACCATCCTTACTCTCAGATCCATGCCCCAAGAATGTGGAAGGGATCATCGTGGCCTATACTAATACCATTATCTAGCTAACCATAATCACCCTCCCCATATCTTCTTGAGTACTTTTGTTTTTCCCTTTCCCCCTCCCCTCCCTTCCATGGTGGTACCAAAAATAGAGAATGATCATAAAAATGATGAGGTTTGGGGTACTGCCATTGTAGACGAGCAATTTTTTTTTCTCCCAAACACTATTATGATATCCCACAACTTGTATTTTTAATTATTACTTATAGTATTGTTTTTTAGAATTTTAATTATTTTTCCAAAAAAGACAAATTTCTCAATTGACCAAAATTGAATTGTAAAATTTTATTATTTTATGAAAATAAATACATGTGGAAAAAGGGGCACACATTGAAGAAACTGTTAAAGAGGGAGTTAGTAATCCAAAGGGGTTGGCCAAGTGGAAACAAACTGAGACAATTTGTGGAGTTAACTCAACTTCAAAAAGACACATTCCATATTTATAGGAGAATCTATGAACATGTGTAAAATTAAATCTAACAGGTGGTTAGTGAGCAGGAGGCTTAGTAAAAGTGTCACAAGTCCTAGGAAAAATAAAATAAGTCATTACAAGGGAATGGGACGTCATTCCTAAGAGGTGAATTTATATCTTGCGAAGGCTACGCACAAACTAACTTCATAATGAATTTTTCAAATATTACACATAAAGAGCTAGAGCTTAGAATTATACAAGAGGCCATGTAGGTAGCCCCTTGGATTCCAAAATTAGCTCGGGAGTGACAGAGGTTGATAGAGACTCTAGTCTAAGGTTGGGAGGAATAGGTTCTTCAACATGTGGTTTCCCCAAAATTTCCACATTTTATTTCTTGTTATCAATATGTCAATTTAAATATTATTGTGTTTTTATTGTGCGTTATTGTGGATAAAAACTTGGTATATCATAAAGAGGATCGATGAATATCATAAGTTCAAGTAGAAAATTTGTGAAATAAATTTAATATCTATTATGATCCTAGATCTATGAACAAAATCATACTACGAGTAATAAAACAATGAAACTCGTAGGTAGAAACCTAGTTAATAAACCAAATATTTATTCAGATAAGAAAATTGTATGGAAGAGAACAAGTTTCAACAAATATAATGTATATAACTAAAATAAATCGCTATCGGGTTCATCAAAATACAATTTATACAACTGGAAAGGTGTGACATCCCCATCCGGTACGACTCCTACGATGTAAAACTAGTAAAAGCACCCTTAATTTTTTTTTTTGTGTGTGTGTAGGAAGGTAATACTGACATTTACTCAACATCGCAACATGACGATGAACACAATGCATGCAACTCATGCAACAACAACATAATGACCCAACATAAAATCACATCAAGCACCTGGAAGCAATGTACGACATTCAACCGATGAAGAATGAGAATGACTACCCGGTCATCCTACCCTGCAATGGTTAGGACCTCCAAGACACATAAGAAACGCTCAAGCCCAGGTTCCCATCGATTTTGACCATTTAAGGTCTCAAGGTTGGCGATTGTTCTGAGGAACAAGGAGGTGTCTACATCCCGCCTGACACAAGAAGACCAAGCCTACTAAGCTAAGGACAATCATCCTAACAACCCCATACACCCAAATTAATTACACAAGTAACTAGAACCCTTATAGTGAGCAAACCAAGCACATTAAATGTTTACAAAACCAAGTACAAACATTAACTAAAATGAACAACAACACCCTCAAGGGGAAGCACAAGATAAAAACGACTTCATCAACAACCCAACCATTAATCAAGGCTAAATGGTCAATATCTATGATTTAAATTGGCGTTAATTATAGATCAATTAACCAGTCTAAATTCCATTAGTCAACGAGTTACCAACCGAGCTTAACATGAATTATGACTCAATTTAGCGAGTCTGAGTTACCAATTAGGTGATATCTATAAATCCAACTAACATCAATTACATATCTAATTTAGCAAGTCTAAAATTTGCAATCTAGTCTTTACTCACCATACTAATTTTAATATTCATTACAACCTAAATGGACAATTCTATCTTAATCTGAATCCCCATCCAACTAGTCATACACTTGAATAACAACATTAACATTATTAAAGTGGAATGCTACCATTAGCACTTATGAATAGTTAAACTTCAACATTAGTCTAGCTATAATGACCGAACTAACCACACTAGATATTTATTATCATTGAGGAGGAAACTACCAGCTAATAACATTGTTGTAGCAAATCAACAAGGTAATTACATATCTGTTACATAACAATTTATTACAGCAGTTAACAAGGCATTTAACATAATGAATAACATAACAATTAATTTAGCAATAACAAGATAGTTTACATGATTGTTGTCATAACAAGTAATATAGCAATAACAAGGCATTTAACGTGTTATTTGACATGCAATTGATATATTAGTAATAAGGAAATTCACCTTACTGTTAACATGACAATTAATAGCACAATAACAAAGAGATTTACCTAACTGTTAACCATTTAACTCGATGTGGCATTTAATGAATAAGAATGAATCTGTTGACCATTAACATTGATGTAGCAATTGTTCCGGCTATTAATAAGGCAAGTAATATAGCATTTAGTATTGCAATTAACATGGTGGTAAACAAAAAGGAAACAGTGGACCATTAACCTTGCACTAACAATTGTTCTAGCATTTAATATGACTAACACATAATAATGAATCTAGCAATAACAAGGCAATTAATGGACCCAAGACATCGTTGTAGCCATTATTGTCATTTCCAGGTTAAAGGGCAGTCAACAATTGAGGAAAACTCGAGGCCTTTCAACCTCAAACGCAGCCCACAATTGGTGGCGAAATCGGGGTGGATAACAGGAAAAGCAGTCATCTAAATCATGGCAAATTCGTGGTCAATTAAGATGGCAACACAGTCAATTTATAATTATCAAAAACGTGGTCACTCCAACAAGTAAAGTTATGATTTAAATGGCTAAAATTGTGATAGATTTCTACAACAACATAGTCAACTTCTAATTATCAAAAACGTGGTCACTCCAACAAGTAAAGTTATGATTTAAATGGCTAAAATTGTGGGATATTTCTACAACAACACAATCAACTTCTCATTGTCAAAAATGTGGTCATTCTGGAAAGTAAAGTTGTGATTTAAATGGATAAAATCGTGGGTGATTTCTACAGCAACATAATCAACTTCTGATTATCAAAACGTGGTCATTTAAGGCAGCAAACAATCATCAGTTTTGAAGGAAACTTCTTGGGCATTTAAACACCACTATGGTAGCAGGATGTTGTTAAGAATATCTCAATCTTCAACATGGGTGAAAATTGCCTCAAGTAAAAACAAAATGAAGACATGAAATCATTTCTCTTTTCCATTGCCAGAATACAAATAAAACCGTAGACATGGAACCATGGCATTTTTCCATTGCCAGAATACCCAATATAAAAATTGCAGACAAGAATAATTCCTCTTTTCCATCGCTAGAATGCCAATTATAAAAGTTTGCAGACATGAAATCATTTCTCTTTTCCATTTCTAGAATACAAAATAATAAAAAATGCAGACATGAAACCATTACGTTTTTCCATTGCCAGAATACCCAAAAATTTGCAAATAGGGAATCAATTTGTGCTTCCATTGCTATAATCCCAATACTGCGCAAACAATAGTAAGAGAACACAAGGATCCAATGGAAAAGGTCATGGAATGATTGCAGGGGTTCTATCAGTCAAGGCATAGAGAAAACCAACTAGGACACTAGATAATCCACACACAGAGGTCGTTGCCAGATGGCAGAATCAACAATCAGCCAGGGAGAAACATCAAGGGTAGCCGACTAACAGGTTCATCCTTTTCTCATCATCCTCGCACAAAAAAGCAGGACATTGAGAGCCATAGGTCTTTTAACACTAAGGCGACAACCGTAGATCAGTCTCTTGGACGACTTCTCAGGCGAGGACTGGTGAGCTAGGGACAAAGGCTAAACAATTATGAAGGTCACAATCAACGCAGCAAGGTGGTCAATATGTGGGGGGAATGAAGCCATGGGAGTCAATATATCATCGAGCTAGGCTAAGAAAATTTCAGAAAACCATCTAGACAATCAGTTCACTTACCCAAGTAAAAATGCAGATTCAAGCATAAGTTCTAAAACAATTTACCATACAAAATGAAGAAAGCATATTGTTTCCTGTTCTAAGTGGACGTCCCGCGTTCTCCTTGAAAATCCCGCATGTCAACTGATGAGACTTCACCAGTACCTCCCATCCAATGCTAGGGGTGCTCTTCTTCCCCCTTCTCCCCCTGAGCCGCAAAGGGGCCACACACTTACTATCCAAATATTTCGACTAGCTCTCAGCTTGCCTCGCAAGGCCGAGCTACCACTCCTCACTGAGCTGGGTATCCCAACTCTGACAAGCTAAGTCAGTCAGGTGGATATTTCTGCAACGTAACATTACACAAACAGAAGAGATCTCACCTCCATCTCCTCCCTTCATTATGTAGAGTTTTGTGGTTCCTTACTTTCCTAAAATCTCGTTTAATTAATTTTTTAAAATTTAATTCCTAAAAATTCCTCCCCGTACAAGTGTCACCCATCCCCTTCAATCCTCCATAAATTAATTTCTTTAATTAATTAATTATCTTTATTTCCCTCACCCACCTAGAGTTACTCCTTGAATCACTCCTAGGTGTCCCCAAATTCTGTTACAGGTTTTAATGGCTTTCCCTATTATTAAATTTCTAGTTCAGTTTAAAGTAGAAAGCTCTTAAATGGTAGATACTTTACTAAGTTTGACTTTCCTCTTTTTCCCTTATGTTCCCCTTTTTCCCTTTTTATGTTTACCTCTTTTCCTAGTTTCCTAATATTTTAGATTTTCCCTCTTTCCCCTTTTTAATTAGAACTCAAAAATGTAGGTGTGGAAATGAACCCTTTTTCCCTTTTCTCATTTAATTAGTATATTTAAAATTATCAAAAAATAATAAAACAATTAATTCCTTTTTTTTTAAATTTTATTCCAACAGATATTTTTTTTTAATAAATTAAATTTCTTACTCCCTCTGTGTTACAAGATTTAACGAAGATCATACTCTTTATTTATTTTGTTTTTAATTATATATATATATATATAATTTTTTTTAATAAAAAGGATAAAATTTTACCACTAGCATGATTTAGACCTAGACCTTTAATTTTCGTACTGGGCGACATTTAATTAGGGATTTAAAAAAAAAAAATCTTAACATGTTATTCGTCCTAAGGCCATCTAGGTGCATTCCTCTATCATCAAAAACATGACATGCCCTTCTAAACACACTAGGTGTTCCAAGGGTGCCACTCTCCTTAATTTGTTTCCCTTGCGCGACGTGCCCTTCAAGACGCACTACGTGCTCCAAGGGTGCCACTTGTCTCTCTCCATTTTTCTCGTGTGATGTGCCCTTCAAGATGCACCACATGATCCAAGGGTGCCACTCGCCTCTTGAATGGCTTGGTAGACATCAATAACCCCCAGAGTCAATACTCCGCCAGGTAAACTTGTGGGAGACTAAGGGACTCTAAGGAATAAGGCCCCCGTCTTATTGCGTGCCCCTTAGAATCATTGTGAGCGACTGTTGAAGTCTTCCCTCATGACACCATGGGTCCTCTTAAACTAGGTAAACATTAACCTACAGTTCGAGCCACGACGAGAGTGCTAGTAGGTTGTGGCAGGGCTGCTATCCACACCTCTCCCTCAACATCTCTGGTAGTCATGCATGACCCCTTTACTCCACATGTGAGTCTGATCGACAAGATATCTTTAGCCTACATCATCAACAAATCATGTCGGAACATATCCATATCATATCATCTAATCAGATGCACTAATATCACATTAAAACAATCAAACCCCAATGGTACACTCCTTGACTCGATCCAGAGTCCAAGGGGTTCCATCAATGTCTCTTCATCCTCAAGGTCCAAAATCCTGCACACTCAGTAAACCGAGTCAATAGCACCTGTCTATGTCAATGCAGTAAAACAACGTGTCATCAAACCATAATGTCTCATAATCAAAATCAAAATTTTTAATAGCATAATAATCCGGATCACTTGCGAGCAAGTGTTCTCAAAGAATAAGTTCCCTCAGTGTGCCAGAGCGGGATGTTACAAAAGGAATCAATAGAGATTAACCAAGGTTCCATGTATATAATTGGAAAAGGAATTATTACAGATTCAAACATGGTTCTTCAAGATGCACTATGCATATATTCAAAAGGAAATCATTACAAATTAAACAAAATATAACGAGTATTGACTATTACGTTCAACAAAGGAAACGATGGTATGTGAACCAGAGTCGTAACTAACGATTGCATATAAATGAAAAGGAATCAATAACAAAGTATTACAAATCATAAAATGCATAGGCATCAATTATGAGTCACAGACTCTCATAATGATTACATAAAATTGTAACAACCCTAGTTGAATAAATGTTTAAAGATTATTAAGTAAAAATTAATTAGAGGATTAATTGTCTTAACATGGTATTAATTAAAGAAGATTGGTATAAAGATATTAATTAAATAGTTATTGATTAATTAATGGTTGCAATTTGATTAATTAATTAATTAATTAATTATATGTTACATTCATTGACATGGGTATTAAATTAATAAGGATAATAAATTATAAGTTAATTTGTTAAAAAAAAAACTTACGTACACGGAAAGGGATAAGACATTAAATATGAAGGGATACGATATTAATTATGAGGGGATAAGGTAATAAATGGGTAGGTATGGAAGTAAGTGCATGAGGCGATGAAGGAAGGATATGGAGGCGGAGGAGGTTTATGAAGGGGAGGATCATTCTACCAGAGATTGGGGGGGATTGTTGGATGGGGCTCTCCTAGATTTGTAGAGGAGGGAAGTTGAGTTTTGGAGTCGGATTGGATCAGTACAAGCACCGGTTTGCTGGAGGTTTTGGGCACGGGGGCCAGGATATCCATATGATATCCTGGAGCTAGGTAGTTGTCCTAGTTGGGAAGGAGGATAGTAGGTTTGGGCAATGTTTACACAGTTCAGAAGCAGTTCAGCAGCGGTCAACAAGGCAAGCAAACAAATAGAGGGTTATCATCAGAACCAGGTATTTAAAATTATGTATTTGTTTTTATTCTATTATACAATTTTAATATTCGTTGGTAAATTACATGTGTATGTGCTAAAATAGAAAGGAATTATTGATTTTTCATAAATCTAGTAGAAGTTACTATCTTGTTTGAAGAATTACTGGAAGTTAAATTAAATTGGCCACTACAAATGGTATCAGAGATTTTGTTTGAAATTTGGGCCTAAGGGCCAAAACTCCAAGCGCTAACTCCAGCCACGCTTAACCTGTAGACAAAAACAAAAATTAAAAAATAAAAATAAAAAAATAAATGCAATACAAATTTTAACATGAATTTTAACTACTAGGGTTGTTACAAATGTGGAACGTAAGCCATCTTTTACTCGTAAATGTTTTCTTGTAGAAAAAACAATGAAAAAGATTTGCAGTTAGACATGGAAGTATAAGTTACTGGTGAAAACATATACACTTTATTGGGAATACATTACAAGGTAAGAGATTATGCGTCAATTTCACAAGAAGGCCATTTGTTCATCCATATTTTCAGTGCTATCCTTTGCAAATGGCAAAATTCTTGAGATATCTTACCAAATTTGCTTAAATTGAAGGGAAAACCTTCCTAATAAAGATTGGATTTAAATAGTGTAGTAAATACCGAAATTACTGTCTAACTTTTACCAAATTTACTTGAACTCAACCGTAAAAGCTTCCTATAGAGGGTTGATTTAAGTGATGCAATAAGGAAATAATATTTTCTACATAAATTTGCATCTCCTGAGCATATTCTTTATTTCTTAAAAGATTTGCGGGCCAGATTCACCGTTCACCAAATAAACTATTCCATAATTTTCCTCTATTAGAGCTCTAAACTCTCATGCGCTATTCAGGATTGTATGGCTTCTACTATTTGACAATTGTGTCACGGAGTTTCTCGAATATTTGCTAGAAATAAAGAAATCATGATATGCAACGAGGTAAAAAAAATTGATTACACAAAATTTTAAAGCAGAATTGGTTCCTTAATCTAAACATGCATCACATATCTTACTAGACACATTGACGTCCTGAACGGATTCGGGAACAACATCAACCACCAAACTTCTCATTTTTCTAGAATTATCTTTTCTAGAGGTCGTCGCCTGGCCTTATAGTGCCAAAGCAGAGCAGATACAACGTTTCTTGCAACGACAACAACTTTGGTGCTTTCCAAATAACAAAGATATGAGAAAATGTAATTTCAAGCCCGTGAATAGGGAATTTGTACACTACAAGGGTTGAAATCGATCGCAATTGATAGAAATTCGTGGAACTCACCGATTAAATTATCGTGCCCTTTTGTATATCTCCCATAAGAAGAAAACAACCCACAGATACGGATGCTTCACACTGATGAAAATTAAAGGGCAGTACCAATCTCTAAAGCTTTTGTTGTCTTAAATGGCCTCTGTCCTCCCAAAGCCCAGACTATTCTTTCTATCGACTTATAACAATCTATCTGTTAGCCCTACATAGGAACATAAAGGAGTTTGGCCTGAGTCCTCAAACCCATTACCAAATTTGTAAGGATTACAGACCAATAAACCTCATTGTCAGATCGCCCTATACACAATATGGACATGAACCTGACACTCAAAACACATCAAATGAATATGTACAACTCTATCTCTATCCTTGCCTATTTCTTCTTGAATTGCAGGATGCATGGAAAATCGAAAACTATGGATGTGAAAGAAAAACTGAAAACTATTGTTATGAAGGGAAAACTGTAGCCATGAAAGAAAACATAAATGATAACAATTATAGTTCCTCTCCAAATTCACTTGATGCAGAAGCCTGCATATTCACCCACCCGTTGCAGGTAGTATGGAGGAGAGGGTTAACCATGGCGGCCGATCGCGTAACCAGAAACTTCGCAAGATGAAACGATGGGAAAAGAGGAATTAGGGTTAAGACGATAGAGGTTAGGGTTATATATGAGGGAGCTAGAGGAAGCAAGGCAAGCATGTGGAATCCATGCATGCCTGCACTTTTAAAAAAAAAATTATTTTGATTTTTTTTGTTTACTAAATTTTTTATATTTTTTTTGTGTGTGTGTTCATTTTTTTTTTTATTATTTTAAGTGTAAAAATAATTTAGTGTAAACAAATATATATATATATATATATAATTTAGGTCAAGTTAGTTTAAATTAATTTAAGGTTAATTTAGGTTAAATTACCGTAATAATAATTTTAAATTAATTGTTTTATTTAGTGTAAAGTTAATCTACATTAAAGTTAATTAATGATGTTAGGGATTAGATTAAATTTGAGTTAGATTAAAATTTTGTTGGAGAAAATGGGTTTTGAACCCGCGACCACCCACTACCTAAGCCTTATGGAACAACCAAACACCAACGCACCATGTATGTGCCTTGGAGGAAAAAATAAAAATAAAAATAATTAAATTAATAGGAAGGATTAAGTAAATTAGTGACTAATTAATTAACACTAATAATAATATTAATTTCCAGGAATAAATTGAAGTCTTGATTAAGGCGATTGAAGATTAGGATTAAGTTTAGTCTAGATTATTAGTTTTTAATAAACTAGCACAGTCGCAACGTGGCTGGCGGTTGGTTAATGCTGGAAGGTACATAGCGCTGGTGAACGCCGAAACATGGCCGACAGTTGTGGACAATTATTTAGATGCCATGGTTTAATCCTATTTAATCATTTAAACATGGTAATTATATATCCTTACAACAATTTTTTTTATGTGATTAGGTAAATGTTATTAAGTAAACATGTTAACGGATGCCTCGATAAATGCAAGAAAGTTATGAACAATAAATCTGACCCATGATTTTGGAGGATGACTAAGAATATGCCAGCATATTCAATGCATAGCCATCAGATAGGGGTTTAAGGTTAAATAGGATTAAAAGATCATTAATTGTTCCCATTGTGAGTAGGTGTACGCCTTTCAGCGTAAATTAATAAACATAAGGTCAGAAGTCACTTTAATCAAGTTGTAAGCAAAAATTTAAAAGGGCTTACACTAGGACCAGCGGGAAGGAGGCATCATATGCACTAGGAGAGTAAGCATAGGAAGTGGCGAGTATGGTGCAAGGCTAGCGTAAATACAGGTCAAGGGAACCAATAACTTTTTCATAGGGGCGAAGAAATCAAGCTTAAACGCTTAATCCTAACCCTAACCTAGCCAATCCCCTAAAGGAGTAATGTCTCTTTACAGAAAAGTAAAGAAAAATTACGCCTAACCCTGTTTCTAGTTTGAGTAGCACCAATTTGAAACATCCTGGAACTCACCCTGACAACTTGGGTTGATGCAGGTTAAAGCATACAGGATGGTCAGGACTCGAGGG
>JZKD02S0100916.1:323735-343900 GCA_000966675.3 Picea glauca
ATACACTAGTATGTATGAGTTTTCTTGACTTACTTACTGATAATGTCGGTTAATTGTTATGAATGTGTGAACCATGTTTCTTTTCCTTGTACCATAAGATACCTTAACTTCAAGATGAAGTTTCCTGAAGGGTGGGTGTATGTAACAACCATAGTTGAATAAATGTTTAAAGATTATTAAGTAAAAATTAATTAGTGGATTAATTGTCTTAACATGGTATTAATTAAACAAGATTGGTATAAAGATATTAATTAAATAGTTATTGATTAATTAATGGTTGCAATTTGATTAATTAATTGATTAATTAATTATATGTTACATTCATTGACATGGGTATTAAATTAATAAGGATAATAAATTATAAGTTAATTTGTTAAAAAAAAAGCTTACGTACACGGAAAGGGATAAGACATTAAATATGAAGGGATAAGATATTAATTATGAGGGGATAAGGTACTAAATGGGTAGGTATGGAAGTAAATGCATGAGGCGGTGAAGGAAGGATATGGAGGTGAAGGAGGTTTACGAAGGGGAGGATCATTCTACAGGAGATTGGGGGGGATTGTTGGATGGGGCTCTCCTAGATTTGCAGAGGAGGGAAGTTGATTTTTGGAGTCGGATTGGATCAGTCAAGGCACCGGTTTGCTGGAGGTTTTGGGCATGGGGGCTAGGATATCCATATGATATCCTGGAGCTAGGTAGTTGTCCTAGTTGGCAGGGAGGATAGTAGGTTTGGGCAGTTTTTACACAGTTCAACAACAGTTCAGCAACAATCAACAAGGCAAGCGAACAAACAGAGGGTTAGCATAAGACACAGGTATTTAAAATTATGTATTTGTTTTTATTTTGTTATACAATTTTAATATTCGTTGTTAAATTACATGTGTATCTTCTAAAATAGAAAGGAATTATTGAATTTTCATAAATCTAGTAGAAGTTACTGTCTTGTTTGAAGAATTACTGGAAGTTAAATTAAATTGGCCACTACAAAAATTATTCGGTTAACTAGCTATAATAGTAGAACAATCACATTTGTGGTGCCAAACTTGAATTTATTTAAGGATGGAACCCTAATACCTTTATAATAAAAGGTATTCCCAAATATCCATGGTACCAATGTCCTCGGTACCTATATAATAATAGCAAACAAGTTAGGATGTTGTACAGACTTATTTAGGAAAAGAGAAGTTTTATATACAAATAAAATACTAACTTACCATGGATGAGTAGAATTCCCTTGTATCTCCATCTGTCATTTTAATTTCACTGAGTATACAGGGTGATTGAATAACTGATGGGTACCCTAACAAGAAATAAGCAGGGCCCATCATTTGTTAATTACCCGAGAATAAGTGTATCAAGATGCATGAAAATATTACATTATGTAAACTAAATAAAAATTACTACTATGTGAGAAACACATCATACATTTTAACATGAGGCCTAACTAAGTTCATCTAAAATAAACGATTTGACCAGGTTCTTCATACCACAGATTTTCATGGAATAACAGGGCTCGCAAGATAAGTCCTTAAGTCCAAGGGAAATCCTTTGGACCAGAGGCTAACTGGAAGCGAAAAATTTCCATGAGGAGAATAAAACACTAAATACTATATGTAATACCTTGTTTTTTATTCCCATATTAAATAATGTATTTTCTTAATTTATGAAAGTCTAGAGAGAAAAAACAATTAAAAGAGGTCAGTGTTCCTAGGAAATGTAATGTTTTGATAATTAATAATCATAAATACATCACTACTTTCTAGAAGGACAAGGACAAGAGTTATAGGGGGATATGATTACACAAGAGAGGGGGCTTGAGCGGCTAACTGTTTATTTTATATTTTTATTTACCCATTTTTGTTTAATGGATAATAGCAGTTACATGAGCTTCTTGGGGGAAGGCCATGTGGTTATTTAGTTCCAAGAAATACATAAACCCATTTTTGGTCTGTTTGGGGGGTTCACTAACTCTCTCATTGTTTGTTGTTCATTGTTCACACTATTCATTATGTTATTTCTCCATTCATTATTTCACTCACTCTTCATTCCTCATTCATTTTGATGTTGGCTTAGGAAAGAAAAACGAATTGTGGAGAGGAGCCATGGTTTTATTGGAAGTAATGATTGTTGGTGTATTCGATCCATGAATTAATGCCTGCATGTAGGATATGCATTGGCATGGGTTAATTTTTTCCCACAACTACGAATCATGGGAGTCACATCATGGATATCTTCAACAGATGCACTGGATTCCTAGAAGAAGGTGGATATCTTGAGGGATTGCGTGGAAAAGAAGGGGGTCCATTCTCTAGGGTTCTGTAGGTTAGGTAGAAGAGAGATGGTGTATTTTGGATTGTTGTGTGTGTTGAGAAGCTTGTGAGAGATTGAGTGATGACTGGTTTGGGAAGTTGAGTGACACTCTGGAACCATCCTTGTTGATTGATATCCCTATCTTGGGCATGACATTGTTGTTGACACTTGGAACAATGGTGTCTACCATTGGGTGGAAGGTCCTTGGTCTGTAGATAGTTGGTGATTCATTTCATTAAAGATAAGTGATCTTTGTCATGTGTTTCTCTTCTTATACATTTATTTCCACTGTGTATTGATTAATATCTCTGAGATGAGAATTTTTTAAGTCTCTGATTGTTGGTTATTGCTATGCATGGCATGTTTAAACATTATTTATACTATACCATGAATCTTGATCTCTACATGTCAATATTTCATGCCTCTTAATTAATTAAAAATTTATCAGAATTCAAAATTAGTTCATAAATGATCCTAAAGTAGCATGCCCAACTTATGGGTGGTTGGGTACCTTACATATTGGTATGATATATTATGGTTGAAACATTGGGCTAGTATGGGATAGAACTGTTGAACATGGTATTATGGTTAAGAAATAATATGTCTTCCAGATATTAAATCTTAGGAGAGATAGGGTTGTAGCGAGTAGAAGCCAAAGAAACGTGCAGATAGAGATCCTTTGTAAAGGATCATGGAATCATGATCGTTCCCTTTTGAATTAAGGAATGATCATAACCATTGAATTATGGAATTTGATATCGTTAGATTTGAAGTTTGGTGAACAAGGACCGTCATATAGAGGTGAAAATAGAAGTTGGGAGATATTAAGTCACAATTGTCGAATCAAACTGGTCAATAGTCAGTCGTTGATCAAAACCAAGGAGGAGATGGAAAAATTCAGAGCTTCCCCTCTTCAATTATTATTAGACACAGGGCAGAAGCATGAAATACCAAAGGCCCCAGTCGTGAAGTCCCATCGAAAATTCGATATGATAGGAAGTTCGGGATTAATGTGAGTCATAGATCTAGAGTGGAAGGATAGCGAAGTTTTGGGACTTTGGAACTTCACCACATCAGCGATTACTCGAGAATATGGAAATCTACAAAATGCTGAAGCTGCGAAGTGTCGAAGCCATGAAGTATAAAGCCACAGTCCACGAATTAACATAGACCATCGATCTAATATTCCTTTGGGACTTTTCTCAACCCTTAGATCAAGAAGTAGAAGGATGACGCAATCACTTTGGTAGGTATCACTCTAGAGGAGTTGAAAGAATTGGGAGTTGTAATATCGTGTAGCCCCGAAGTGCTGAAGTCTTGGAATGAATAAGGACCATCCATCCTGACACCTAATTAAGTCAAGGCCGTTGGATTAACTAGTGGAAGGATATCGTAAGGAAAGGCTTTAACCAATGGCAAGTGATCATCGTCACTTTATGAAACATTCATCAAGTAAACCTCTGGGGGAGTTGAATGACTTGAGAGTTGTAATGTCCCAGATTCCCAGTGCACCTAAGTCCCAAATTAATTAAGGAACATCCATTATAGTTCCTGATTATGTCGTGATCGTCGATTTTGTGGATCCTATAAATGGGATGGAACTATCCAGTCAATAGGAGATTAAATCACAACCATCTGATCTACTAGTGGAGATAGCATAGGTTCCTCAGCGAAGTGTACTTTCAGGAGTATTACTCCAGAAGAGGTAATAAATTCTGAAGTCTAGAGGACCTGCTCTCAACACCAGTCTCATGCTAATTTTAAGGGGTTGATTAGAGGTGTGAATGGACTAGAAGTAAACAATCCTGTGAACAATTTTTCGAATGAGGTCTTGTGTGGAAGAATACAGAGAAAGGAATTAAAGAGTGAATAATCCCATGGGTTTGAGCCCCCAGTCACAAGGAAAGTGGATTGAAGGAATCACTTGTCCATAATTTGAATTCTTTACCAATTTAAAGGGGCTGTGGAATAATTCGACAAGATCTTGTTGCAAAAAAAAAAAAGGATGAAAGTGACTTTTTCGGGAAGCCATAACTTTCATCTTAGATATTAGATTGGGGAAAGAGTATAGTTGTTGGAAATATGATTTAGAGGATAATAACATTGAATTGTTATAATTTGGATAATGATAATATATTTCTTCATGAATTGAGTACAAAAAGGACCTGTAGCATTGTTCGGATTTTTTTTTTAAATGCATAATTCTAACAAAAAAAATTCTTGCACATTTTTCATAATTAGGGGGTATAAACATATCAGTTCAGTATAAGAATGCATATTCAAGAAATGTTATAAGAAGAGGGATATTACAGCCATGATAAAGAGGCCAAAGAGAAAAATACCAGTGTTGGTAATGTAGAGAGAGAATCAAAAGGGAGTAAGAGTAGAGGGGAGTAAGAAATCTTATTAGCGACTGTGATAACCCTCAAAGTAGAAGTGCAGAGTTACAAAGAAGAAAATGAGAGGTTGATGAGAGAACACAATAAGATAAATTATCAAGTAATGAAAATCTTAATTCAATGGTAGAGGCAAACAAAAAATGGATCAAACTCAAGATGGGAGGAAGAAGGAATATATTGTGAAACAATATATAAATACAATAGATCAAGTTATTCAAGAAGTGATATCATAACTCATAGACATAAATCACCTCACTCAGAAAGGAAATTTTATCCATCGTAATATTCCATAAGTAGCACAAAAGTGTCTCATGTTAGGAACCAAAGAAGAAGACATGAATTGGACAGTTTGCAAGGAGAGCTAAGGAATCTTAAGACACCATCCTTTGATTGTAAAAAGGAAAGGGAATATTATGTTGAAGCATTTTTTTTTGGAATAAGGAGGTATTTTCAATTGCATAACTACTCATCAAACCTAGAAGACAAAATTTCCACATACCATTTACATGGAAAAGTTGTTATTTGGTGGTATCAACTGAATGAAGTTGAACACGTTAATGAGAGTAGGATAAGTTGGAATAAGTTCAAGAAATATTTTCAGAAGGAGTACCTTTATGAGCACTTCTATGAAAATAAAATACAAGAGTTCTTTGAACTCGGGCTGGGAAGCATGACCATGTCCGAGTATGAAAGGACATTCTTGGGATTGATAAAATATGTGGGGTTTATAAAAGATGAGAAAGTGAAAATACATAGTTTCTTAAGTGGACTTCCATCCTTTTATAAAGAGAATATTCAATATGATGAATCCATGACTTTGACTGAGACCAATAGGAAAGATAAGCAGTAGTATGAGCAAAGAAATGGATAATAGTCTTTGAAGAAATCTTGGAGGGATAAGAAGAAGGAGAAGTCTGAAAAGATAAAGAAAGGATTCAAACCTCCTTTCAATAGAAATAGCCCAAATAAAAATCAGCCACACCAACTTACTAAGGATGAATCCAAGAGAAAATAATCATTGGGAAAAAGGGGAAGACCACCAATCTAATGTTGGGGATGCAAATAAGATCACTTGTACAAGGATTTCCCTCACAGAAAAGACAAAGTCAAGACCGTGCACAACATGCAAGAGGATACAATAGTAGAATACATGGGAAGAATATATGTATCCTTAGATGATCGAAAAACAAAGTACCAATTCAATATGATCGAGGTGAAAGGTAAGATCAATAATCAACCTGTTGCTATTTTAATTAATTCAGGAGCAATTCATTGTTACATTGATCTTAAAATAGTGGATAGATTACATTTGGATAAAAGTAAGCTTGCAAAATCAAGTTTGGTTCAGCTAACCACTGGAACCAAAAGAAGGATCAATGAGATGGTAAGAGGTTGTTCCATAATTCTGAACAAAGTGAATACTAATGCTGATATAAACATTATACCATTGGGGTATTATGATATTCTAATTGGAATGAATTGGTTGGAAAAGCATCATGCTATCCTAGATTTCCATAACAAGAAATTTACATGTCTTGATGAAGAAGGAAAGAAGAGAAATGTGAAAGTATTTGCAAGACCCATTTCTATGGGGGAGATTTCATCCTTACATTTGAAGAGATGTTTTAAAAAAGGATGTCAATTGTACGTAGCCCAAGTGGAGGAGCTAGAAAAGACAAAGGGGCCAAGCCGAGAAGAATTTTTGGTACTAAAAGACTTTGAAGATGTATTCCAAGAAATATTATGGTTTCCACGAAATAGGGAGTTATATTTATCTATTGATTTAGTTCCAGGAGTTTCCCCAGTATCAAAAAACACCTTACAGAATGAGTTCACCAGAATTAAAAGAATTACAAATTTAGTTGCAAGAATTTTTGGAGAAAGGGTACATACATCCAAGTGTTTCACCTTGGGGAGCACCAATAATCTTTGTCAAAAATAAGGATTGATCATTGAGATTGTGTATTGACTTTTGACAACTGAATAAATCCATTGTGAAGAACAAATATCCTCTACCCAGAATTGATGACCACTTTGATCAGCTAAGAGGGGAAAATATATTTTCAAAGATAGACATGAGAGAAGGATACCATTAGGTAAGAATCAAGGAAGAATACATCCATAATATAACCTTTAGAACCAGGTATGGGCATTATGAATTTGTAGTGGTTCCATCTAGACTGTCCAATGTACCAGCTGTCTTTATGTGATTAATGAATAACATATTCAGAAATTATTTGGATAAGTTTGTCATAATATTATTGGATGACATACTTATCTATTCTAAGTCAAAGGAAGAGCATGAACATAACCTAATATTAGTATTGTACGTGTTGAGGGAACATCAATTTTTTCCAATCTTACTAAGTGTTATTTTTACCGATAATAGATCCATTACCTTAGACACATTATTTCAGAACAAGGTATAGTTGTGGATCCAAAGAAGATTGAAGCCATTCGAGGATGGCCAACACCCAGGAAAGTTTCAGAAGTTAGATATTTTATGGTATTAGTTGGTTACCATAGAATTTTTATAGAAGGGTTCTCTAAGATTTCTTATCCCATCACTTCTTTGCAAAAGAAGGGAATTAAATTTGAATGGACAACTCAGTGTGAAGAGAACTTTAATTTTTTGAAATAATTGCTTACTAGTGCACTTGTTTTAAAGATTTTTGACCCAAATTAAAGGTTCGTGGCATGTAAAAATGCATGTAAGGAATGACTTGGTGGAGTGCTCACTCAAAAGGGACATTTTATTGGTTATGATTCTAGAAATATTAGGGAACATGAGAGGAACTATGTTACATGTGACTTGCGACTTGTTGTCGTTGTTCATGCATTGAAGATGTGGATGCATTATGTTATGTAGATAGAGAGGTAGTAGTGGGGGCCCAAAGGGCCCCTAGTGATAATAGTGGAGGCCATTCAATATAAGGTGGACTAGGTCCACTATATTATTAAATAAGGCCCATTATGACAGTTAGATATAATAAATGGGTAGTTGATATAATAAATGTAAGAGGACTTCTTAGAAGGTTCTACTTCTAAAAGATTCCTCCTCTAGAATGTTCTTAGGTGATGGTAGCACTATATAAAGGGGTTCAAGGAATGTAATGGTATATGAAAACAATTATTGTATTGTGAGTTGTAGCTCAATATGAGGATGCCCCCTCAAAGAGGCAAGTGAACAAGAGAGGATCCCTTCCATAATAGGATCCATTGTATTGTGTTTCCCTACCTCAAGGGTTTTCTATAATAAAAGTGTGGTTGTTGTATATTGTTCTCTGAATCTTTGTGGATTTTTCGTATGCAAGTATTTGTTTTTTTTTTTGCATTATTTTTCTAGGGAAGAAAAAGAGGGTGACGCACTTCAGGTTTATATACGAATCTTTATGAGATGAATTTGGAAAAACAAATTGGGTATTTGAATTCCTCTCGGAAAAATACCCAATTTTAACAAATTAGTCGAAACAGAGTCTAGGAAGTAAAGTTATGAGCATTTTAAATTCAACAGTTTTCAGGGTTTTTTCCAAAAAAAGATGTGATTTTTTGCAGTAATTTATTGTTCTTTTTTTTGGGTTTTTTCATGACGACGGTGGGATTGTAGAGTTAGTAAATTTTCATAGGGTGATCAAATGTCTATTTCCTATCAAACCCTCAAAGAAATTCTACAAATAACTAAAGAATTCAAAGCCCAATGGTATGAGACATTGAATGACACATTGGATGACTTCGTAGATGGCCTCATAGATGACCTCAATGATATTTTTTGTAGTATTCGAGATTTATTGAATAAAATTCATGAGATATTTCTTATGGCAGACATCAGGGATGAATATAATCAAGAAATATATGCTTGGTATGATTTTGAGGCCGATTATGATGATTGGTATATGGATAGTTGTCATTTCTGGGATGACAAACACTTTCATATTTTATTTGATGACTCTAATCCACCTTTTGTAGAGAGCATCAATGTGACATAGTGGTATTATTCCTGCATATTCTATAGTGTTGCATCCTACATATTCTATAGTGGTATTATTCCTTCTAGATTCTGCTACGACCATTTTCCACTATGTCGATGGATCTTCTTATTTTGATCCACTTGACAAGTGTCAGTCTTTGGAGCATCATTTTGAGTTGGTTATTGGGTTCCAAAATATTCCATAGGGAGTTCACATGAGCACTTGGACATGGGACCCGAGTTTACAATGGGGGTTGGACTACTTCAACATGGTGTCTTTCTTTTCTACATGGGACCTTGGTTCTCCATTCTTCTTCAACATTATGGTTCACAATTATCCATGGGACCCTGGTATATGGTTGTAGATCAAGCATTGAGGACAACACTTTCATAAGGGCGATGGAATGTTAGGTAGCTACAGAGTTAGTAGTGGGGGCCCGAAGGGCCCATAGTGATAATAGTGGAGGGCATTCAATGTAAGGTGGAATAGGTCCACTATATTATTAAATAAGGCCCACTATGGTAGTTAGATATAATAAATGGGTAGTTGATATAATAAATGTAAGAGAACTTCTTAGAAGGTTCTACTTCCAGAAGATTCCTCCTCTAGAATGTTCTTAGGTGATGGTAGCACTATATAAAGGGGTTCAAACAATGTAATGGAACATAAAGAGAATTATTGTATTGTGAGATGTAGCTCAATAGGAGGATGCCCCCTCAAAGAGGCAAGTGAACATGACAATATCCCTTCCAATATAGGATCCATTGTATGGTGTTCCCCTACCTCAAGGGTTTTCTATAATAAATGTGTGGTTCTTCTTTATTGTTCTATGAATTTTTGTGGAGTTTTTGTATGCAAGTATTTGGTTCTTAACACATTATCTCATGGGTAATATATTTGAATTAATAATAGACCCTAGTGCTATGAAATATCTTTCTGAACAACCAACTTTGAATTCCAGGAAAACGAGATGGCTAGAATTTTTAAGTGAATACGATTTTTACATCAAGAATATCAAAGGAAACGAAAATAAAGTTGAAGATGCACTTAGTAGAAGAGTACATATAATGCATGCTACGAAATCATATTTAAAGAGAAGAATTTTAGATGTTGTTGTTAGAGATCATCATTACCTATAGGTAAAAGAAAGCTTACAACAAGAAAGTGTACAATAGAAAATTAAAGAATATGAGATGAAGGAAGATGGATTACTTATGCATAAAAATAGAATTTATGTTCCTAGTTCCAAAGAACTTAGGAATTTGGTATGAAAAGAAATGCATAATGTTCCATATGTCGGACATATCGGTTACCAGAAAACAATTACAATAGTAAGAAGACAATTATTTTGGCCAATAATGAAAAAATATGGTGTTGATTACATTTTCAGATGTATGGAATGTAAGAGAGTGAAGGATGAGCATAGGAACCCAACGGGTTTGCTACAAACATTACCAATTCCAAACAAGAAATGGAAAGTGGTAACCATTTATTTTATAATTAAATTGCCCAAGACAACAAGAAAACACAATTTAATCATGGTATTGGTTGATAAATTGACAAAGGATACTCATTTTGTTCCTATAAAAATGACTCATAAAACAACTAATATTGCATAAATTTACATGAGGGAGATTTCTAGGTTGCATGGAATACCTAAGGCAATTGTTTCAGAAAGAGACACAAAGTTTACTTCAATTTTATGGAGGGGATTGTTTAAAGGATTTGGTACAAATCTAAACTTTAGCACAACATACCATCCATAGTCAGATGGGAAGACAGAAAGAGTCAACCAGGTAATTGAAGACATTTTGAGGATGTATGTGATGGATAATACATCTAAATGGGAGGATTACTTGCACTTGGTTGAGTTTTCCTATAATAATGGGTATCAAGATTCATTGAAAATGAGTCCATTTGAAGCTTTGTATGGTAGGAAATGCAATACTTCGTTCATTTGGGACAACCCAACATATAGAGTGGTACTTGGTCTAGAATTGCTCAAGGATATGGAGGACCAAATGGTTAGAATTAAGCATAATCTAAAGGAAACACAGTATAGACATAAAATTTATGTAGATAGGAACGACATGACTAGAGAATTTAAAGTGGGGGAGCATGTTATTTTAAAAGTGAATCCCAAGAAGAGATCTTTGAAGTTGGGTAGTTGTACAAAGCTAGCAACAAGATTCTGGGATCCATTTGAGATATTGGACCTAATAGGTATAATGGAATAGATGCTTGCATTGTCTGCTTCCAAGAATGTGCATAATGTATTTCAGGTTTCTTTGTTAAAAAAATATCCACATGATCCTAACCATGTTATTGATTGGCATATGATTCAGGTAGAGACAGAGGGAGACTTTAAGGTCCAACCAATGAAAATATTGGACAGAAAAGTCAAAATTCTTCAGAATCGATTTATAGAGATAGTAAAGGTCCAATGGACTTGCTATGGTACTGAAGATTCTACTTGGGAGCCTAAAGATTCCTTATAAGAAAAGCACACACAAATTTTTGAATAAATTTTGAAATTTTAATTTTGGTTTTGTATATGAATTGAGGACAGTACCAAAATAAGGGGGAGGGGATTGTAATATCTTGGTTTTGAGCCCCATATCCAATAATGTATTTTGGGAATTTATGAAAGGTTAGAGTGCCCAAAAAATTAAAAGAGTCCAGTGTGCCTAGGAAATGTAATTTTTTAATCATTGTTAATAATAAATATATCATTTTCTGCTAGACAAACAAGGACAAGAGTTATAGGGGGCCATGATTCCACAAGAGAGGGGCCTTGAGGGGATAATTGTTTATTTTATATTTATATTTACCCATTTTTGTCTTAATGGAGAATATCGGTTACAAGAGCTTCTTGGGGGAAGGCCTTGTGGTTCTTTAATTCCAAGAAATACATAAACCCATTTTTGGTCTGTTTGGGGGGTTCACTCACTCACTCATTTTTTGTTGTTCATTTTTTACATTGTTCATTATGTTCTCTCTCAATTAGTTATTTCACACACTTTTCATTCCTCATTCATTTTGATCTTAGCATGGGAAAGAAAAACAAATTGTGGAGAGGAGCCATGGATTTTTTGGAAGTAATGATTGCTAGTGTATTCTAGCCATGAATTAATGGGTACATGTCTGAGATGCATTAGCATGTGTTGATTTTTACCCACAACTGTGAATCCTAAGAGTCCCGACATGGAGATTCTTGACCAGATGCATTGGAGCCTTGGAAGGAGCTGAACAACCTAATGGATTGCATAGCAGAGAAGGGGGTCCATTATCTTGGGTTGTGAAGGCTGGGTAGAAGAGAGCTCGTGTACTTTTGATTGTTGTGTGTGATGAGAAGCTTGTGATATATTGAGTGATGTATGGTTTGGGAAGATGAGTGAAACTCTAAAACCATCCTTTTGGATTCATATCCCTGGATTATGGGTGACATTGTTGTTGAAACTTGGAACAACAATGTCTACAGTTGAGTGGAAGGTCCTTGGTCTGTAGCCAGTTGGTGATTCATTTTATAGGTGATCTTTTTCATGTGTTTGTCTGCTTATACATTTATTTTTGTTGTGTATTTATTAATATATTTGAGATGTGCATTTTGTATGTTCTTGATGTTGGATTACTGAGAGGGGGGTGAATCAATAATAGAGAAATCTAATCCTTTTTAACCATATAATGCAAGTGTTATATCAATGTAGAATTATCATCCAATATTTGCAGAGTAAATAAACAATGAAAAAATGAACAATCATACAGATACATAGTAAACCGATGTTTTTACATGGAAACCCAAAGCAGGAGAAAACCACATAATGATTTTTCTTATATTTCTTGAAGAATTACATTCATTGGAAGCACTGAATTCCTTTGTTTTCCAGCTGCAACTAGAAAGAGGCTCCAACCCCCTAGTTTCTTAGGCTACAACCTGAGGACAACTCCAACTCCCCAATTCTCTGGCTACAACCATAAGGAGGATACAACCCCCTATGTTCTCCAGCTACAACTGGAAGGTGGATACAACCACCTATCCTTGCCCCGTCCAACTGCCCTGACGTATAAGTAGAATGATGAAACCACTGTCACACTATAACTGTGAGATGTACTGTGTAAAATTGTACCAATCAACCTACAACAAACAACCTATACCAATAACCTAAACAATGCATCAACCATGCATCAACCTGTACGTCAACCTATAATCAACCTGTACCATAAGCAAGTGCATCAACAATGCACCAACCTGTACCAAACAACATGTAATCAACTTGTACCATAAACAAGTGGATCAACCATGCACCAAACAATACCTCAACCTACAAACCTTCATTATATTTAACAAAAAGAGACTAGCATTTTCATCAAACTTTACTTTAGTCTCACATGACTAGTTTTGGATTAGTCAACAACCCTAACTTGAAATAATCATAACTAGGTAGTTGTAATGAATAAAGATATGAAAATAGTACACAATGTTATTCAATGTGTTTTATGCAATTCCTCCAGGTGTCAATACTTGGAACCTCTCAGAAAAAGAGTGTAATATACTTTAAAAATTGTCTGCAAAATAAAATAAAATTGTTTGTATAAATATCCTTGAATAGTTCGAGATTCAAGAAAGTAAGCTTTCTGTTATAAATCTTGAGTCTGAAAGTTTGCAAGAGTCCTTACTATCATCGACTGTCATTACCCTTCAAATTAAAGTTTTCTGATCGACGATAAGTGTTTACTCCTCATTTCAATGTTTATTTCAATTCCTATAATTATAATTACTTTCCTATTTGTTTGTACCTATAACCATTACCACAGTCTTAACAACAAAAATGACTTTGGGACTTTATGGCCAAATCCTTATGCGTTAGACCCTACAAATAACCCATTACCATATGTTTACAATACAAACGACTTTGGGGGTTGATGGCCTAGGCCTCATGCGTTAGTCCATACAAATAATCACATGATGAAAATGACCAAACTGACTTAGGTAAAAGTAGAGTATTAGTCTATAATCCTCTGCAAAAAGTTTAAATATAAACAAACCCCTATAGTTTTTTTTTTAAATAACCAGATACAAGGTAGTGGTTAGGTAAGGCCTTCCGGTTAAACTCAGAGTACGAATATTTCATAATCCTCCGATCATATTCAAATTCACCTACACCGTTGGATTACAAGTACTGGGTCTCGTGCTTATTCCATATTCCCATTGGCTGTGACCACGGGCCTAATTAAAATGTCTTTCACATTTCAGCATTTCAGCATTTCAGCAAGTCACAATCCCTGAAATGGAGCCAGATCAATGCTCCACAAAACTTCATAATCTGATCCCTTCTTTCTTAATCAAATGATTGATGGGATTTCATTGTTTTTCCCTTCGAGTCATCATGACTCCAACATTATAAAATTCATGATTACCAAATCTCTGAAGTTATTGGACGGTTCACATAACCCATTGAGATGGACGGTTGACATCATTTCGAAGTTTTGACTTTCGGGTTTTCAAGAATCACAATAGTCCCTTTCGACATTTCATGACTTCATCATTCTTGTCATGAGTGTCCTTGACACCTCCAACTCCTGGTATCCAAAACTCTGAAATGGAGATTAAGTTGTGGTTTCGGTACCATTGATTAAGGGTAACCCATTTTGTGATGGAAAATTTTATCGTTGGAAGTAAAACGCCGTATGGGATTTTCATTTGTTTCAATTCCGAATGAGATATGTAATACTATTTTTAAAAGAATTATAGGGTTTCCCTTCTGCCTACATGTAATGGCATACTGGTTCTTAAACTATGTTAATTCGATTCACTCCAATAATTTTCCAACATTTAAACCTATAATTTTTCATTAAACACCGGTTGATATAAAGATGTGTAAATGTTGTAGATGGTCTATAATAATTCTTGGTATTCGCAAGGTCACTTCTGTAATTTATGTCAGATATTAATCATTTCACTGCCTAATGACGGTGATTCAGTGGTCATCTTGACCCTTCAAGACGTGAGGGTTCACTATCAAGCGGTGGCCGCCTTAGCCTTTGCAGGCCACCAAATACCATCACCACCCTAATTTAATTTTTTCCTAAGGTCGAAGGGGCAAGTTTTGTTCCTATAAATACTTGAATCATATTGTAATCCACATACAGAGGGTGAGACAAGAGCTTGAAAGAATTTTTTTGAATTGAACTTGTCACTCTATGTTTTATTTTACTGAGTTTGTAAACTATGTTCATGTTTTCATTTTTCGGCATTCAGAGTTTATTGGTTCAAGTTGTGTGGAGTTCTCTTGTTCTTGCAAACGTCGAAACCCAAAGTGGCCACACAACCTGATCAAATTTGTGGTTCGACGATTACCGTTGTATGTTGTTCATGCATCAAGCATTACCAAACGTTGAAACCCGATATTGGCTGGGCCCCGCACCTTTTTTCGTGATTTCGTGATTCGACATTTGACATTGTGTGGTGTTTTTCATCGGGAGTTTGTAAACCTCCAAACCCAAAAAAGACTAGGCCCACACTCCATTTGTTTTTCACAATTCGAGAATTGTTGTTTGTGGCAGTGTTCATAAACCCCGAAATCCCAAACCCCGAAACCCTAAAGTACTAGACCCATATTCCATTCGCATTTTGGAATTCGGAAAACAACGTGGTCTTTTGTTTTATGTATTTGACATTTGTAATCACCGAAACCCAATTGACCTCCATTTTTCACACTTTAAAAATACATATATATATCTTAGACACTTGTAATTAGGGCTATCTCCTAAAAACAAATCATGACTGTTCAGCTGGTACATGGAAGAAATCTTAGTTAATTACTCTACTACGATGCGTGCCTTTATATATCAGAAATGTCCATACATACATATATATATATCTATACACTATGAAATTTTCCATTTGCATTCAATATGTAGGTAAAATCAAATCTGCATCACAATGTACTTGTGGGGTTTTCAACTACGAGGCTTTATCTTACTACAGTAGTAATCCAAACCAGAACTCAAATCTTCTTTAAGGATTGACTAGTCATATCCTTCCATCTAGTATACTTTCAGGAACTAGTATTCATAACAGTAATGAGATGCAACAAAGATAATCCATTCTAAACTAGTAGAGAGACATTCTAGCAATTCCTGAGTTTGCAATAGGATGCATTTGATCTTTCATCCTTAATATTATTTCTAATAGATACATTCTATCAAGTATGTAAGTATTTAACATTCAATGAGAGAAGGGAAAGAAATAACATATCTGAAATAATACGCTGAAAGACAAAGGGAACAACCACGTTCCTCCCAACTGTAGAACAGGGAAGCCAAACTACTTGCCCGATTCACCCCCCTAGCCTGAACATGAATCCATGAGGGCAAACTTGGAAAATCTTCTCTTCAGCAATGTCCTACAGCTTCAGTAGTTTTCCCTTGCTTCACACTCAAGTAGTGTTCATAACAACAAGTAAATCAAAAGTCTCCTTTCCCAACATACTTGGCAACGTCCTGCCTCCTCTCATATGTTATTTATCATTCCTAGGTCTTCTCCCTCCCTTGGGAATTTTCACAGCTTTCTAAATCCTTTATTTTCAGGGGCTTCCAATGTCCAAATTACTGATTTTCCACTTGTAATAATCATCCCAGAGGTAGTTCCAACATGTTACCCACTCATGGAGTCATGGTCAACTAAATTTAATATGGTTGTTCCATTTGTCCTCCTGCAATCAATATAAAATATTTTGTTTCCATACAAGTGTCATAGTCAAATAGTTAGTTGGGTCAAATTAGGTCTCTTCCCAACAGTCAAAATAATTAATTACAATTACCAAATTCGAAATTTGGGATTGCCATAAATGGAAAAAAAATTCCAAATTCAAATTTACTAAAAACGAAATAAATTTCCAGCAATTTTAAATTTCAGAAATATTTTATTTTTGGGGATGTCACATCTTTTCCCCCTTTAGTAAAACACTATCCTCAATGTTCATTCTTTTCCCGAAACAGGATTGGATGAGATTTCCGCAAATCTCCCTCCAACTCTCAAGTGGCCTCCTCGGTACTAAAGTGCTTCCATTGCACCTTTACCTGAGCAACAACTCTGTTCCGAAGTGCTATTTCTCTCTGGTCCAGAATGCACAAGGGTTCCACCTAGAAATTGGCTTCAAGTTCCACCTGCACCAAGTTCCAAACAATCTTATGAGTAGGGTCATGAATATACTTTTTCAGCAATGAAACATGAAATACATTATGAATTCTTAGATTAGCTGGAAGTGCAAGTTGATATGCTACGGGTCCAATTCGAGCTAGTATCTCGAAGGGCCCATAAAACCTGGGTGCCAGCTTGGCAAAATTCCCTAACTTCAACAAGCTCTTTTGGGCTTTGGCCTTCAAATAAACATGGTCTCCCATTTTAAATTCCAAGTGTATTCTTTTCTGATATGCATAGCTCTTATGTCTGTCCTGTGCACTTCTTTCAAGTTCTATTGTACCTTTCTTACCATGTTCTTCATTTCTTGGAGCATCTCTGGTCCAACCATGAGTCTGTCAGCTGGGCTATCCCAGCTAATTGGATTTGTACACTTTCTTCCATAGAGTATTTCGAAAGGGCTCAACTTAGACGAAGTTTGGTACCCATTGTTATGTGCAAATTCTACTAAGTGTAGGTAGTCTTCCCACTTGCTTAGTTTTGTTCTTACGTACATGTGAATCATATCATCTATGATCTGGTTTGTCCTTTCGGTCTGTCCATCCGTTTCTGGATGATAGCTCGTATTGAAATTCAAGTTAGTGTTTAGCCCCGCAAACAATTCCTTCCAAAAAGAGGATGTAAATTTTACATCTCTATCTGAAATCACCATTTTAGGAATACCATGCAGCCTAAAAATTTCTTTCATGAATATTTCAACAATGTTTATAGCTTTAAAAGTAGAATTTACAGGAATAAAGTTTGCAGACTTATTGAGTTTATCGATTACAACCATGATAGAATCATCATGTTTCTGAGTTTTAGGAAAATCTGTTATAAAGTCCAGTGATATGGTCCCCCATTTCCATTCTAGTACTGGTAATGGTTGTAATAGGCCGGCTAGATGCTGGTGCTTGGCCTTAACCTGCTGAAAATTTTGGCACCTAGCCAAGTACTCTGTTATTTCTCCCTTCATATTAGGCTAGTAAAATAGTTTTCTAAGTGTTGTTATTGTTTTTTGGTAACCTGGATTGCCAGAATACAGTTTCTTATGCACTTCGTCCAAAATTGTTAATTTTAACTCTGCTGAATCTGGTATGTAAAGTCTATTTTTAAATCATAATAGTCCCTTCTTGTCAATACTTAGATCTGGTTTATTTGAATTTGTGGTACTGTTTTGTAATTCTTCCATCATATTATTGTAATTTCTATCGTTAATACCTACCATCCTTACCCTTTGTTCCAGATCACTTTCTGCCCTGCTGATATTTATCTCAAATAACCCATGGACTCTTCTGCTTAAAGCATTTGCTACTTTATTTTCCTTACCCTTGATATGTCTGACCTTGACGTCAAATTTTCTCAAGAAGGTTGACCATCTTTCTTGTCTTGCATGAAGATCTGGTTGTCTAAACAGATATTTCACTCCGCTATTATCCATCAATAGTAGAATTTTTCTGCCCATTATGTAGTGTTGCCACATTTTTAAGGCGTGTATTACTGCTGCCAATTCTAAGTCATGAGTGACATAATTTCACTCGTGTTCTTTTAATTTCTGGGACTCATAAAAAATAACGTGTCCTTCCTAAGTTAGGACACCACCTAGTCCTTCTTTACTTGCATGAACACATACGATGAAGTGTTTATCTGGGTTTTCTACCTTCAATATGGGTGCAGTTGTCAATAATCCCTTCAATTTGTTAAAACTGTCTTGACACTTCTCTGACCAGTTAAACTTGGTTCCTTTCTTTTGTAATGACGTGATAGGGTAGGCTATCTTGGAAAACCCTTCTATAAACCTACCATAATATCTGGTGATTCCCATAAATGACCGTATATCCACTACATCCTTCGGTACCGGCCATTCCATAATGGATTTTGTCTTTTCCAGGTCTACGACACCTTCTGCTAAAATTACATGTCCTAGATATTGTATTTCTTTCTGATAAAAGTCACACTTGTCAAATTTGGCGTACAGTTTGTGTTTCCTCAATGTTTGCAGAACTATCCTTAAGTGCTCATTATGTTCTTCTTTCATTCTTGAATAGACCAGAATGTCATCGATAAATACTACCATGAACTTGTCAAAGTAGTGATTGAAAATACTATTCATCAGGCACATAAATGTGGCTGGTGTGTTAGTGAGTCCGAAAGGTATGACTACAAATTCGTAGTGTCCATATCTTGTTCGAAAAGTTGTTTTTCTTATGTCCTTTTCCTTTATCCTAACTTGATGATAACCAGATCATAAATCCAACTTAGAAAAGATCTTGGCCCCACCTACTTGATCGAACAGATCATTTATCCTTGGTAAGGGGTATTTGTTCTTAATAGTTAGTTTGTTCAGTTGTCTATAATCGATACATAGTCTTAGAGTACCGTATTTCTTTTTCACAAAGAGGACTGGTGCTCCCCATGGTGAGACACTCTGTAACATCCTGCTCTGACGCACTTACAAAACTTATTCTTTGAGGACACTTGCTCGCAAGTGATCTGGACCTTTCTGATATTAATACATTTATCTTTGATGATGAGGCGTTATGATAGATGACATGATGTTTTACTATTGTGGTATACAGGTGCTATTGACTCAGTTTATTTGAGTGTGCAGGGTTATTTACCTAGAGGATGCCGAGGCATTGACGGAACCCTTGGACTCCGGATTGAGTCAGGGAGTGTGATATTGAGTTGATTTATTTACCATGATATTTATTGATTTGATGATATGTTGTTGACATGTTCTGACATGATGGTTGATGATGCAGGCTGACGATAGCTTGCCGACCAGACTCACATATGGAGTAAAGGGTCCACACATTATTTCCAGAGAGGTTGAGGGAGAGGTGTGGACAACATCCCTACCACAGCCTACTAGCACTCTCGCCGTGGCTCGAACTGTAGGTTAACGATTACCTAGTTAGAGAGGATCCATGATGTCGTGAGGGCAGACTGCGACAGTCGCTCACGATGATTCTAAGGGACACACAATAAGGTGGGGGAATTATTCCTTAGAGCCCTTAGTCTCCCACAAGTTCACCTGGCGGAGTGTTGACTCCAGGGGTTATAGATGTCTACCAATTCGTCAAGTCAGCGAGTGGCACCCTTGGAGCCCGTGGTGCATCCTGAAGGGCACGTCGCGCAAAGAAATACAAGTCAGCGAGTGGCACCCTTGGAGCACATGGTGCATCCTGAAGGGCATGTCACGCAACAGAAGCAAACGAGGCGAGTGGCACCCTTGGAGCACGTAGTGCATCCTGAAGGGCACGTCGCATTGATGATGATGATGAGACAACCTAGATGACC
>JZKD02S0100939.1:5233-20039 GCA_000966675.3 Picea glauca
ATCCAGCCCGTGACCCATTTCTTAGGCTGAAAATCTAAATGTCGCACTTTGACCGAGGTACCTAGTGACCAACTTTAGGACATCTACCCAGGTGGAAATTGTGGGTTGCAATTGCCCCTTGATTGGATTTTGTGTGGCTATTGGTAAATATCGCCAGCTCTTTCGGGATATGCCCCCTTTACCCCTCATTATAACCAGTTATTTCATCCTTCACTAGTTTCTCTTCCAGTGACTTCAAACCCCACTATTGAGTACTATTGGAAGGTCTAGTGCTATTTGAGAGGAAGGACGTTACGTCTTCTAGGATACAAGCATTTGTTTTATTTTGATTCCCCCACGTGGACAAAACCCACTTACCCACATATATGCTTCTTTCTCATTTTATGTATGATGCACATTTGATTACAATTTGATTTGGATATATATATATTGTGTAAACATTCAAACGCAAAGGATTTTTTTTCTGTATTTCTCTCACCACTCTTTGCACATATTCACATAGCTATTTTGACATCATAGGGGAACCACAGAACCCCCATCGTTCACGACGCTTTCTCAACCTCCCTCCTATCTTAGGGGGGCTATCTGGTCGTGCCCGCTCATCGGCACCTCCTTCACACACTCTTGTGAGTGCTACTATCTTAGGATCAGCTTTGCTTGGTTCTACATTACTTGGGTCTACTTCCCAAGGTCATCCATTCACTCGCTCTCCTTTACATGGAAGCGGAGGACCCACTGCCTCTCAAGGAGGAAGCATCAACCCACCTAGCCCTCATCAAGGTTTGGGTTCACAACACACAATGGCCAGAGATAATCCTCCCCCCCTACTACAGATGCCATATTTGGCCTCTCTCAACATACCGGATCTCACCAACTTACCAATGATCCTATATTGCATGACCCCACATGGCCTGCGATGCCAACTAAGCTACCTTAAGACATACCAAAGTTTGAAGGAAAGGCAGGCGATGATCCTGCCAACAATGTCATGACCTTTCATCTTTGGTTCTCTTCCAATAGCATTATGGATGACTCCATCAGACTGCGATTATTTCAACGCACACTCACTGGCCCATCGGCTAAATGGTATGTCGAAGAAAAATCAGAGTCCCATGCAACCTTTGAGTCATTGGCCAAAGCATTCTTGACCTTCTTCCAATTACCCATCTGCCACAACAATTGTCTAGAAATACTGTCTAACTTCAAACAAACCTCAACCACACACATTGCTGGCCACATTCACGAGTGGCGTAGGAGACGTAGTTTGTGTAAAGCAGAAACCACCAAGAAACAGTGTCTCGACTGGTTTCTCAGATCACTTGTCTCTCTCCTTGGAAAGGATGTAGCTTCCACCTTCCCTCAATCGAAAGAGGAGGCCATCAGCAAGGCCCAACAATATGACCTCATCTACACACAGTCAAGGTACTTATACACAGTACTTCCTGATCTTCCAAAACCTATGCCATTTGGCCAAGACAAACCTGGGATGTCTCACTCAACAGACGAACTAATCGGTGCCACCACACACCATGGTCCACAACCCCAACCACCACCGATGTATGGAACACCTCAATACCCGCCAACATATGGGGGCACTCCCTATTACCCCCCACCCCCTTATCAACAGCCATACCCTGTTGCTATAGTCCCACCCATCAGTGGACCACCACTGGTACCTCCCATACATCCACCTATTCTCACAAACAGTGGTACTTCCTCAAAATTAGCTTATAGTACTAGTGAAAGCACTATGCCTTCCTATGTGCCTTATGGATCGGTACCACCACAAAATCCATACTTCTCATTTCCTGGTCCTCCACAGCCCATGGCTCCCCCACATCCACATGAGGGGGTAAATTTTGTTCAACCTTCTGCTGCTCAACAATACCAAAGTTTTGAACAGTTGAATACAGCCAACCCAACTCATCCATCGAACAATGCCAAGAAGAAAGGAAGGAACATGAATAACAACAACCCAGGTCAAGGTGGGAATCAACCCCCACAGCACTAACCAACTAGGGGCAACCAGAACCAAGGGAACCAAAACCCCCAAGGGGGCAATAATAATAAACGCCAAGGGTGAAATAATGTTAAAACCATCTTCTCTTGTGCCCTTAGTGGTGAGTTTGGTCATTACACTCACCATTGCCCCCAGATAGTTGATTTCAAACGGTTGAAAGACTCTGGTAGTATTCCTCATTCTCCTGCACAACCTACCCCTCAGCAGGCACCACAACAATATGTGCAACAACCCTCCGTTGTGCTGCAAAATCCTATTCCATATCAAGGTGTAATAAACACCCAACAGGACACACAACATCCCCCACCTCAAGGGGGACAATACCCCAACCCTAACAATCCAGCAGAGCGTACAATTCTCCTCACGAGTGAGGAAGAAATCCTTCTACAAACCTGTAATCGTTAGTATCATGCACCCGCTGAGTCTCCTCCCATCACCCCAGAGACAAACCCTACACCGAAGGCACCCCCGTTGGTGATCCCTCGCCCTTCTTCCAAACCACCACTACGCACCCTCGCATCCCCTTGCACAGGAATGTCCACAACCCACAGGCTAGGGAAACTCATAACTATAGCTTGGTAGACGACTTAGCATAGTCCCTGACTACCATGTCAATCCTGGAAGTCCTCCAGACTTGTCCTACGCAGCGGAAATCACTACTTTCCTACTTGAGAGTAGTCGACCCTGCAGATACCCGACTCATCACTTTTGATCTTGATAGCGGAGAACCTCGTCTTCCCGCCTTGATCACTTTTCAAATACCAGTGAAAATATGGAACATCACAGTTCATCGGTGTATCATCGATGAAGGTGTATCTACATGCATTATGTCCAAAACAGTATGGCAGAAACTTGGTTCCCCGGAACTCATACCCTCTGCCATCACATTACAAGCTTATGACGGATGACCATCCTCTCCTGAAGGGCTCTTCCAAAATGTCCCCGTTGAACTCGGGGGCAAGACTATTCTCATTGACATCAAAGTTGTCGATGCCCCTCTCGATTATAATATCCTGTTCGGTTGTAGCTACATGTACGCTATGAAGGCAGTGGCATCTTTCATCTTTCGAACCATGATGTTCCCCCACAATGGGAAGATCGTGACCATCGACCAAGTCTCAAACTATGAGCCTAACCCATATGCCAACCTCAATAACATTCTTTCCCTCATCCACACAAACCAAGACGCATATCCACTCGTAGAGATGGGTCCTGGGATTTTCAAAGATCCATCCTTGTTAGGGACGTACCATGGAGCACCAGCACTCCTTCATCCTGCTAATCAAGTATGCATCATCTCATCTAATGGAACTCACACAGAGGATGTTCTTCCTCCTCAGGAGGCTTTAGTCATTCCTGATGTCCCAATAGCCGTAGAACCCCTCCCACCGGATCCTCCTGCACACTCGTCGACCCCAACAGTCCACAAATCCACATCCCCTCACGGGCATAGTCCCGTTTGGGAGACAGTTCCCCAACCTCTCACTCAAATTCCCTTCTTTTACCCTCCACCAGGTATAGAATCTTTTCAGGTAGCTGCAATGCTCACACTACCCAATATGGTGTTAGCAATCCCAGTGTGGTATTTACACCCACCTAAGATGGTCCCTCGACCATCCCTTCCCCCACAGGAAGGCTTCCCCATAACGATACCCATCCTTACCCCCATCAACCCCCCACTCACTAACCTCCCGGCTACAGCTGGGGGCAGGAGAAATAAGAAAGAGACCACCGCTCCACTTCCTCCACACATCCCACCACCTTGCGCACTATGTGAGAAAGAGGGCCACCAAACCAACAATTGTCCATCACTACCTGAATTACGAAATTTGATCCCCCTCAATCAAACTCCCACAACACCCGCCACTACTGCTAGTCCTACCACTACCACCCACCCCTCCAGTAGTAAAGGGTTGAGGACCAAATATGGTTGTGCTATATGTTTAGAGTATGTCCATTACACCCGTCATTTCCCAGCACTACCATGCTTTCGGCAGACATTAGCCACTGTACGCCAGAACTTCCATAACAACCCATGCCCTGCTACGTCCTCTTCAACAAATATCACTGACATCTGCTATGTCACCACTTCAGTCAATGAACGTATGAGATGCCCTTTCTCTCTCTACGAGTCGTTAGCTCATTTTACATACCAGTGTCCTATGATCCTTGAATACAGGCAACGTCAATTGGCCCTGCTTCACCAACTCGCAGAGGCAATAATTGACCTTACCTCGTCACTAGAAGATCTTCATGTCATTTCTCCCGAACCCGAGGCACTCCCAACACCTCCATGGTTCTTAGATGACGTATCTGAGGATTTACCCCACAACCCACCCAACTCTCCTGCGCATTCCCCTACGGATACCCTCCACCTAACCACCACGGGTACCCCTCAGTACTTCAATATATGGTTTATGTTGAGTGAACCCTCCCCATCTCCTAGCATTGTTGCCTCTGCTTCTCCATCTAGGGGCAACCACACTGTCACCGAGATCACTCCTCACGACCCCTTGTATTCCCGACATTTCCAATGCGACGAGGCAATACTGGAAGAGATACACCTCCCAGACACGCCTTGGGATGCGCTACATCACCGCGCACTCTTCTCTCCATAGGACGCCCCCATGCCTCCTAACCAAAACCCCATTTACGTGGTCGAAACCAAAGATTTTATCCCAGCAGGGCCTATCGATTGGTTCAACAATCCTATTCTCGCCCCTGATGCTTTTGAAGAAGGTAATATGGCCAACATTTCCCCCACCATCAAAATCGACATTTCCATTAAAAATGGCATCATCGAAGAAATCATCATTGGAGCTTCTTGCACTCCTCAGGAAATCGACGCATATAAAGCCCTTTTCCAGGAATATTGGGATATTTTCGCCTGTTCATACATGGAAATGCCTAGCCTCGATCCCTCTATTGTTGAGCATCGAATCGACACCTATCTTGACATCACACTAGTTCGCCAGAAACAGCGACTGCTACACCCATCCAAAGCCACGGCTATCAAAGACGAAATCGACAAATTACGTGCGGTCAGGTTTTACCCCATCTCTTACACTTCATGGGTTTCCAACCGTGTAACCATCGACAAAAAGCAGGGCACTATCTGCATTTGCACAGACTTTCGCGATCTCAATAACGCATGTCCCAAAGACAACTTTCCCACACCTTTCATCGATCAAATTATCGACAATTGTGTTGGCCACAAGGCTCTCTCCTTTATGGATGGATTCTCTGGCTATAACCAAATTCAAATCCACCCAGCCAATCAATATAAAACCACATTCACTACCTCATGGGGTACCTTTGCATATCGTGTCATGCCTTTCAGCTTAAAGAATGCCGACAGAACTTTCCAACGGGCGATGACATACATCTTCCACGATCTGGCTAAAATCATCCTCGCCTACTTGGACGACCTCACAGCTCGATCCAAGAAACGCACCCAGCATCTCGATGATTTACGAATCATCTTTCAATGGTGTCGTCAGTACAACATCCGCTTGAATCCTCTCAAGTGTGTGTTCTGCGTCACCACAGGGCGCCTCCTTGGTTTTATTATTTCCCAAAGCGGTATTACCGTAGACCCCCTCAAAGTTCAAGCTATCACCGAAATTCCACCTCCTCGAAATTTACGACAACTTCAGAGTCTACAGGGAAAAGCTAACTTTCTTAGATGCTTTGTCCTCGATAATGCCATACGTGCCCACAGTTTCCTCTGTTTACTACGTCACGACATCCCTTTTCAATGGGACGACCATGCCCAACAATCATTTGAAGATCTTAAAGCAGCACTTTCAAATGCACCTTTAATTAGTGCACCTGACTATAATCGCGACTACATTCTCTACGTATCAGCATCCGTTGTATCAGTAGTCGGCGTCCTCATCTAGCTTGGAGATGACAATCATGAACACGTCATCTATTACGTTAGTAAGAACCTCTCAGGGCCACCCTTGAAGTATAAACACGAGGAAAAACTTGCTCTTGCAGTCCAGAAACTGCACCATTACATTTTTCTTCGCACCACCAAGGTCGTCGCAGATTCCAACCCTATGCAGTACTTACTCAGCCATCACCAAGTTAACGAAAAATTCGCTCGATGGATCGTTATCCTTCAGGAATACGACCTCAAGTTCTCAACACCTAAGAGTAAGAAGGCCCTCGTTCTCACCGAACTTGTCACGACCCTCCCCTCTGATACCACTAGTACCCCCCGTCAATACTGACTTTCCAAACGAACATCTCTTTTACATCACTTCGGATGATCCTTGGTATGGCGACCTTCTCATCTACCTACGAACTCAAAAGTTCGGTAACCACTTTTCACGATATGATCGTCGACATATTCTCCATCAGGCCCCCCTCTATCTCCTCATCGGAGACATCCTATACCGACGGGGCGTCGACACCATTCTTTGTCGATGCCTAACTATTAACGAGGCCAACAGAGTCTTAAATGCCTGCTACAGTGGTGCATGTGGGGGCCATCTTTCGGGTATATCCACTTCTCAAAAGATTATCCGCGCCAGTTACTTTTGGCCTACCTTGTTTCATGATTGCATTCATGCTGTGAAACGATGTGAGAAATATCATCTCTATGCCAACAAAGCCCGAGCTCCCCCCGCTCTTTTTCACCCTGTCATTACGGCTGGCCCTTTTTGTAAATGGGGCATCGACTTTATGACTTGTAATCCTCCCTCCAGCAATGGTCACAAATACATTGTTGTCGTCGTTGATTACTTCACCAAATGGGCTGAAGCTATGCCCACTTTCAACAACACCGCTGACACTGCAGCGCACTTTTTCTTTAACCACGTCATATCCCGTTTTGGAGTACCACTCCAACTCATTTCTGACCATGGGAAACACTTTGAGAATGAGATCTTCGTCGAACTCTCATCTCGGTTAGGCTTCTCTCACAAGTTTGCCTCACCATATTACCCTCAGTCAAACGGATAGGTCGAGGTAGTTAACAAAGTCCTCAAGACCATGTTACAGCACATGGTTAATAAACATAAAACCAATTGGCATCATATGTTATTTTCTACGCTTTGGGCTTATCGAACGGCGATGAAAACCGTTACTGGTTTCACACCATTCCATTTAGTCCATGGGATCGAGGCAACTCTTCCCATCGAGTGCGAAATTCCCACCTTACGCACCGCAATTGAGCTATTACCTGACACTGCTCAAATGGAGTAGCGCTTGCTAAACTTGGAGTCTCTGGATGAAGATCATTGATATTCCTTACAAAACAATGAGGCAGTTAAAAAATGATCCAATGCTAACCGCTCGTCGACCACCACTCTCTCCAGCACCAACAGCTAGCCACCACTAATCCGCTGGGTTGCAAGTGACCCATATATCCAAACAATCATTTCCACTATACATTGATGTGTCAGGGAGTCTATCGCACTGATACTCACCACAGTCCCAGACATAAAGTCCCAACCTGAACAGTATCTCTAGCCAATATCGGCCAGCAAAATGGTCTTGGGCAACACTGTCTATGCCGGTAGGGGCGTTCCCCGAAAGGGGAGCCCAGTCAAGAAATAAATATCCTCCACCACCGTTAAGGGGATCTACTCTCCTCGCACTACGAAGCAGTGCAGCTCCGGACTCCACATCTGGATTAGGAACTGTAGCATATACTCTTATTCCTGTATCAACGGGCACTAAAAGAACTTTAGCAACCCACAGGTTGCCAAAGTCGCATGCACGACGGGCCCCTCAATGGCCACGACGTCTCGCAACTGGGCCTAGTCTCGCTCTCGCCACTGCACTGGCATCGTCACCACGGTCCACCTACAGACAACACAGAACCCTATATCAGCTCATGCAACCATCAATAGCATCAAAAAAAAAAAAAAAACTCATTTTTTACCCTTCAACCTTGCCTCCTAGGCGCGGTTTTTGTTACCCATAGGCGCGCACACATGCGCGCCTATTCATTACATAGGAACACATATATGTGTTCCTGTTCATTACACAGGCGCGCGCCTGTGCACTGCATAGGTGCGCATAAGTGCGCACCTGTTTGCTTCATAGGCGTGCCTCTACGCGCGCCTTTTCACCATACAGATGCGCACAGATGCGCGCCTGTCAAACCCATAGGCACGCACTGGTACGCACCTGTTCACCTCATAGGCGCGCCCATCGGGCGCACCTTAAATTCTCCCTACCGCACACACATGCGCGTATATTCAGCATACAGGTGCGCACGTATGCACGCCTATCACCAAATCGCCCATGCATGTGGGGCCCACACCCCCTAAATACCCCTGTACAGCCCTTCGTACAAACCCTGTCCAAAAATTGAAAACCTATTTCTATGTAGGATGATTAGGCCACTAACCTGATACTCGCAAACCCTCAATCGGCTGCCTCATCCTCCCTGAATCTACAAATCTCCTCTGAAACTGCTCGTCCACTCACTATTGCAGTAGGTACAAATGAGGTGGCAATGTGGGCCCTACAGCTATATATAGGCCTTTTGCCAAACTTCCACTCACCATTCCGGGAGCCCAAGGTGTCCATTTTTCAAACCGTCTTCAGCCATGGGATCAGCATCCCGTTACCTACATCACAGCAGTCCCTGGGTTGCTTTTCATCCTGAGCCCCCGGGGCACCTTTTTTTTTCATATCATGGTCAGGTACGCACGCGCATAGTCACATTTATCAAATACATGCTCATATCTTTGATTCTCTTCAAATGTTGTTCACTTTGGGTATTTGGTTGTCATGTGTGCAGGTACTTGATCATCATTCATCAACACCACCCCTTCAGGTATATACTCAGCACTGGCATGTAGTCTTTCCCACTATATCGCATTTACATTTCTAGTCAAACCCTTTGATATTGGCCTCTAGGATCCCCATTCCCGGCTCTATAGTACCCACGCCTCCATTTGCACCTTCGGTACTGTTACCCGGTAGCATTCTTACCCACATGAGTTGTCCCATTCATAGCACCTTTTGGCACTTTTGACACTCATGCTATTCTCCATTACCCTTTAGGGATGGGAGTCCCAATCGTCTTTCATCATGTCGTGAATCAACCACATACTTCTTCTCCTCATTTTGCTAGCTTTCCCACACAGAATCCCATATTATCTCTTTATGGTTCTATTTTTTACCTGCACCTCCGCAGTATCATGAACCCTCCATTTCATCCACAATCAGTTTGCCCATCTGCGAACCTATCTTCATTTCACCTACCTCATACAGAAACTCACCAATGGGGTCCCCACCCTTCATCAGTCTCCCAAGCACATTATACCCTACGTGGGCCACCCATATCACACTGGGACACCCGTTTATGTATTTGTACATTTCTCCCCAATTATTCGTTATTTATTGTACAAACGCCTTTATTTCCAGTCATTACATTCTGTTTTGTCGTCACCTTTGGTGACTTTCTTCCTTTTTGGCCACACGCAACCCATGTCACCCTTGGTTGGAGCATTACTTATCATCTACCCTTTCCAGCATCGTCCACTTTTTCAGAGTACCCCACAGGTCACTTGCCTCTACCCTCTGAATTTGTTCACTTTGTCCCACCTTTGGCACAACTTATCACCAGTCTTGTCGTCCCCCTGACACTCGACCTCGTTACACGGTTGCGACCACTCTTTATCTCATACATCCTCCAACCAAGGGCAGTCTTGAGTTTTCTCACTTTTGACTTCGTCCATGTACCTCTGCCACTTCCTCACCTCAGTAGATTCCATGAAGCCCTTTGCTTCTGGGAGTTGCATTCCCCTTTTGTCGACATCAGTACAATTTTTCGGAAGGGCGATAGTATCTTGATCCTCATTCTCCATTCAATGAGAGATCTCGGACGGCACAGGGTGAAACACCATTGCTCCCTGTTGTATTTGGCCCCCATAACATTCGACGCCAACACTTCCTCATGTTATGGTGGGTCTTACTTTGCGACTATTGCAGTTATTTCTATCATTTTCCTAAGACCTCTGAACTTGGTAGGGCCATCAATGCCTGCATCATCGCCGATAATTATTGATTTGAAAATAGAAGGTTGACTTGTTATGCTATGCAAGCACCCTCTAATTCAATAAAATACACCTTAACAAGACCTTGATCATGTGTCTAAATATGCAAGTTGGTTTATGTGTTAATTTCTTGCTTCTTCTTGTCAATGTTCATGTGTGAGGAAATGTGTTTTTAAAAGATTAAATATGTGTTATAAATCAATGTACAGCAATATAAAATGCAACAAATAACACATCAAAATCACAACAATAGCAAGATGATAAAGGAGTTCACCCCTCTCTGGGCTACATCTCCTTGAGCCTCCTTCAATGGACTTGGCTCTTTGGGATTAGTTTGTCAAATGATCTTTACAATCTGTTGCTCAACTCCAATGGATTTACAGGTTGTACCATTGGATTCAAAATACATAAAAACCCCAAATTTGACTATTAGAACTCTAAAAATGGATCTTGTCTCATTCAACAATCACCTCTTCTACATGTGACCTCCAAGCTTACCTGAGCTTCAATGGGGAAAAAACACCTGTAAAAGTCCTCCAATGGATCTGAAACCTACCCCAATGTGTTCAGAGAACAATAATTAGTCAAAAATGACTATTTAGTCTCAGAAAATGGACATGGGCTCATCTAAGCAATGCCTCAAACAATGAGGGCTTCAAGCTTCCTGGAGCTTCCTCAAAATTCACGGGCTAAAAACCTGCATTAGAAGTCTTCAAATGTCTGTGAAAGCTGGGCCAATGGACTCAGAACATCCAAAAACCCCTAGCTGGGCTTTTTCGGCACCTCATTTGGCCAAAAACTCCAAAAGTTATGCCTTCTGCCATTTTTCCCCTTCAAGCTCTATTACTGGTTCGCCATTCTGCACCTGTGTGAAAGTGAACCTGGCTCCGAGCGTTTTTTTTTCCTAAACCCAGCACACATGCGCGTCTCGCAAAACACGCCAATTTTTCGAACGGTTAACGAAAACAAAGCCCCCCAAGTCGGAGGTGTTGGGCGCATGGGGCTATGTGGCCACGTTCCCCACGCAAAAATGGGCACCCGCTCCAAAGTTAGACCCGAGTTTGACAAGTGGCGGGCAAATAGGTTGGTGTGACCGTTTTACAAATCAAAATGAAACCGCGCGGATATACTACAATGTGGTCACATGTAACATGTAATAAAACCACGGGCTAACATTACGAATCAAACCCGCGCGCAAAACACCAACATGCACGGTCACATGTGTTAAAGCACCGAACCGTGGGTTAAAACAACACAAAATCCCGCGCGTAACCAATATAATTAATGGTCAAACAAACGTAAATAAATATGTCGGCTCCCTTTTGTAATACGTTCGCATGCCTCCGTATAACCAATGGTCGGTCACATTTAAAACATAGAACCCGGTTGCAATTGCAATATACTCCCGGGCGCATGGTTAAAGGTCATATGGAACCGTAATAGGACCGGGGTCGGGGCTAAGCCCTGGCCCGACCCCCCGCCGGGTACCACAAATTGTAAATTCAAATATACCCTTTTCCATTTTTTATATAAAACCCAACGCGTGGCACGTTGGTGGCTTGGCCTTTGTTAAAACGTTCATGTAGGCAAGAGGTCCAGGTTTTGAAACCGGTGGACTAGCAAAATTTTAAACAATGAACCAAATAGCCAAGCCAATAAATGGGGGCTACGTGGCAGCCCCTGAGTGGGCCACGTGGCACCAAACGATGCGGCCTTTAGCGGCCACGTGTCACAATCACATACGCCCACATTCGACCAATCACAAACCGCCACGTCCGCGCTGCCAACTCAGCTACCACATCATCGTACGGAATGTATGGCCTGCCACGTCATCCTGGGCCACATAGGATGTTGATGTCAGCATGTGCCACGTGTCACCCTTCCAGTGGTGACATGTGTCACTTCAAGATTGGTCAAACCGTACGTTGAAAAGTCCATAAATGCATGACACGTGTCACGCCCTAGAGCTGGCACGTGTCCTGTACGAACATGCCACATGTCCTGTATGGACCATACGGACTTGACACGTGTCTTGTACGGACTGTACGGATAGGTACAGTCAGCATCAAGTTTTTGCGTGTTTGGCTCGGCGAACAGATCGCGATATCTTCTCCATACGGACTCCGTTTGAGAAAGTAAATATACCGCCAGAATCAGGAAGACTAGATAGACGCAATGACACAGGTTTTGTCGCAATCCGAGCACTTTGAATTTTGAGCAAATTTTTGACCCCTGGTCCAGATTTTGATCACACCTTCCCACTGAAAGGCTTTTAGACCCACAAAATCTTATGATTATCTACCTGAGCTTCAATACTCTTCTCCTTTCAAGTGCTATCAACTGATTCTACTTGAAAAGTCTTTTCGACAATCACCTGGAAACTTTGACATGCCTTGCACTACAACTAGCTATGTCCCTCAACCATTGCTCTCTGGCTGCTGCTGACCCACTATTCTCTCTGTGCTTGGAAGACTACCAACCTTCCCACTGAGAATCAAGTCCCTCTTGTGAACTCTTTGACGTTAACAATCCGCTCTCCAATGGCTGCAAAACTTTCCTACGACATCTTGTCACAAGCCAAGAAAACCATCAATCTCGAAAACAAATTGACACCAAGACTGAAAATAAGGATAGCAAAGTCTTTTTTCTCTTCAAGCAACTGTCGCATCTTGTTCTTCCTCAAAGCACATGGTGTTTTCCTCCATCTCAATGTACTCAAAAATGACTTACAAGTCATCCAACATAACCGACTAAACACAAGTCGAAAACATGATCGACACCACATAGTCATCAAGATAATATCGACACAAGTCGAGACTCATGTGAAATGTATCAAGCTTCCAAAATGACAAGTCTAAAAACATGATAAACAATCATGCTACAATCATGAGTCATCCATGATGACAATCATCAAGTTCATTGTTTATGCATTCACAAAAACAAATGCATGTGCATAGCCCTTCAACTCTCCTTCCTGTAGGAATATAGGTACTCAAACCCAAAGCATGTGGGTACTAAAGAGCTGAAAATGAAAAGTATATGTGGTTGTAACAAAATGGACAGCATACCCCTCTTTTACATGTTCTTGAACGAGGTGGTATAACACAAGTATGCTTTCAAAAATAAATGCATTCACATGCAAACTTGCATCTTGCAATATGATAATTGCTGCAACTTGACAAACTTCAACAAAATGAAAAGATAAGGCTGAAATGTGTATCTACTGCAGAAAACTTGCAAGCCTTACTTACTCAAGAAATCTAGCCATTTCTTACCAAGCCAACTCAATGGCGAATTATTCTGCTGAAAGTTGTCTTCTTGTGAATCATCTTGACTCACATCAATGATGGAATCTCCTTTTCCATTCTTGTCAATCTTTTCACCCAACTACTTCTTGTGCTGTGGATGAGAGGTTGGATGCAATGTCCAACATTGGTCAATGAGATGACCCCTCTTCTGACAATGAGTGCAAATCTTGTGCATGTTCTTTTCATGTTGTCTTTGCTTGGAAAGTTTCCTGAATGTGGACATTCTTTTCCAACATTTTGAAACATGATGGTTATATAAACCACAATATGTACATGGCATTTTTCTTCCATTTTTTAATGCAGATTTATCATGCTTAACATAATCAAAAGAAACTAAGTTATAGGCAGATTTATACCTTGAGCATTCACCTTCATTGCCGCTTTGAGGAGGTGAATTGGAAGAGTTACAAACTCCCTTTTGAAGACTATCCAATCTTCTCTTGTCCTCATGGCTGTCACAACTCTTTGGTTTCACACCTTTGCATTCATATTGATCACAAGTTTTGCATGCTGAAGAGATTGAACTTTCAACAAAAGTTCTTGAACTTTCACCTTGAAAACCTTCTTGAGGAGGTGAACTTGAAACAAAAATTGTGCTTGAAACTTTTTCATTTGTTTCCTCCACTTTTGAATTTGCTCCATCAATTCGTTCATAACCAAAACCACAATAATTAGGTCTCTCTTCAACAACAATAGGCTCAATAATGCCTTGTGCATGCTTGCCTAACCCTTTACCTTCATAGCCAATTTTTAACAATAACTTGGACCCTATTCCCCTTGTGTGATTTTCAAAAACACCAAAGCATTCTTCTTGAGAGGAATTTGAAGACAAACTAACATTACATACCTCATGGTCATGCATGTACTTGGTAAGGATTTCTTTTTCCTCATGGGGTTGATTCTGCATCTCATGCAACTTTTTAAGAAGTTGGTCTTTCTCCTCCTTCATGGCCATCAACTGCTCTTGAAGGACAATGCTCTCTTCCCTATCTTTCCACAACTCTTGTACCATATCCTTCATGGTTAGCAATGCATTAAACATCTCTTTGTCAAAGAACTTAGATTTGGAAGATGTAGGAAAACTATCAATGTTTGAAGCTTCTTCCATACTTGCAAGATATAAAACTTCAACACAAAAACTTGCATCAATACCAACAGCTACAGCTCAAGCTATCATTGGCAAATACATGAGAAAAATAAACTATGCTCTGATACCATCTAATCTAAAAATAGAAGGCTGACTTGTTATGTTATGCAAGCACCCTCTACTTCAATAAAATAAACCTTAACAAGACCTTGCTTCATGTGTCTAAATATGCAAGTTGGTTTATGTGTTAAGTTCTTGCTTCTTCTTGTCAATGTTCATGTGTGAGGAAATGTGTTTTTAAAAGATTAAATATGTGTTATAAATCAATGTACAGCAATATAAAATGCAACAAATAACACATCAAAAT